>JAXBDA010000053.1:0-21361 GCA_036023075.1 Gaultheria prostrata | reverse complement strand
AGAAGTGGCTATTAGCTCATTTGCTTGTACTCCTCGAACTTCTAAGGGGGAGATTTGAGGTTTGAGTCTATATATGACTTCAAACTCCCTTTGATTAGAACACACTAACCTTCCCGCTATTCTTCCGTTGATGTATATCGCATGACAAAACAAAAAAAGATTTTACACTTCTCTATTGTATTTAGGTATCACTCTGTCGATTCAGGCCCAGCTTTTCTTTAAAAAGTCACTTCACTTTTTGGCTTTTTTTGTTGTCTTTATTCAAATAAATTCTTGGATTTTTCACAACAAATTGGATTTCGGTCATAAGTTTTTAGTTTTTCAATTCCTCTCGTTGACACAGATCAATAACCCATAAAAGTTTGGCGCAAAACTAGCACAACAGGAAAAAGGTTTTACACTTCTCGATGGTATTTAGGTATAACTCCGTCGATTTAGGCCCAGTTTTTTTATAAAAAAAATTCACTTATCTTTTTGGATTTTTTTCTTGTCTTTATTCAAATAAATTCTTGGATTTTTCAAAAAAAAATTGCGGCTCGGTCATAAGTTCTTTTTGTTTTCAATAAAGAAAGTTTGGCGCAAAACTATCAAAAGAGAAAAAAATTTAAATAAAGACAAAACAAAAAACAAACAAAAACTAGTGATTTTTTCAAGGAAACTTATCCTCAGTGCTATAGTCAACTTACAAACAGAAAGGCCTTGGATACAGACCCTTATGCACAGATTGCAACGTGGGCCCATTTTAGCATCCAAAATAAATTATTCAGGCCGTTCATTAATTTTAAAATTGTTTTCTTAATCACCCCGGGAAAACATCGGATAACTATGATATTTTATGCAATAATGTCATGGTAAGTGCCATACATGATTACCCAGCTCGAGAGGATGAAAAGGTAAATATCCCTGTGAAAGAGGAGTCATCATCACCTTTTGCAAAATAATACATGCAATGCTTCTATATATAAGAAGGTTTTGAGATTGAATACTTGAGCAAGAAGAGCTTGAAAGATATCAGAGAATACAGGCTAAGACATCCTTTTTCTTTCTTCTATCAAACAAGCAAGGTATATAGGTACTATCTGAAAGTTATAGACAAGTTTCCTCTAGATTCAAAGAAAACCCACCTTAAGTCAATTCATAAATTCAAAATCTTATATAACCCTCTCAGTCCTCAACCATTTGTGTACGTGCATTAAAGACCATAACCAGACCCTTCTCAGAAAAATGGGAGTGGCAGGGACTTTGGAGTACTTGTCTGATTTATTGAGTAGTTCAAAGAAAGGGAAGAAAAAGAAGCAATTGCGAAGTGTCTCTCTTAAAGTCAGGATGGACTGTGAGGGCTGTGAACGTAAGGTCAAGAATACACTCTCTTCTCTCAAAGGTATTTGCCATTTTCCTTCAATTCTCTCAAAGTTGTTTGATTTTCGTTTTCAGACTGTTTGCATAGAGCCGTAGACGGACTAATTGTCATTTTTATTTAACATGAATCCCTGATCTTTATAATCTGTTGAACAAAATACTATAATTTTACCGATAGTCTCACGGGCCCTACATTGAATGTTAGTATATTAATAGAGCTATAGTTTGCAAACGAAATTTATTGATGGATACTATCTTTTCTCTCTCTCTCTCTCTCTCTCCTTCCATTAAACTTTTTCAATTTCCTGATCGTCCCATTAAACTTCAAACTCTTTTTTATTTTGATCTTTGTTTTAAAAAAATAATTTTTTGATATATCCACCGCAGAAAAATCCTAGCTTAACCTGTCGAGTATCAACAGATAACTAATTGTACTTGGGTTTCTCGTGACTGTATTTATTACAGCCACGAGGTTTTCTCTTCTTTCGTTGGTGTGTTGGTTGTGGCTTCATTAATAATGAAACTTCTGGATTTTTTTTTTCTCGAAGCTTCTCTTATATACTGTATATGGAACAAGAAATATCATAAAAGGTTGGGAAAAACGTTTTTGAGAAACTTCATGATCGAGGATGGTTTATTTCCTCCAGCTTTTTCGTATTCGCTCTCTTTAATATTGTTTTGTCATACGCACATATCACAACCTGTAAATGAAGCTCGATACACTTCTTTCCTTTATCCGATTTGCTGTTAAGTTTCTTCCATTTTGTGTTGATCAAACACCTTAATACAAACTGAGTTTGCATAAAAGACAAGGTTTGAAATTTTGTTTTTCGTAACTTAGACCTCATGTTTCATAATATTTCATTTGTCCATTAAATTTGGCTTTGAACTATATTTTGGGCCTCCTTTATGAAAACAAAATTACGACACTTTCTATATAACAAAAAAATTATGAAAAAAATCCAGTGGTGGTGGGCCTACATAATTTGGGATATAAAATCTTTATTCGAATATAATAATTTGCATTTTTAAAATATTTATAGTGGCGACTGCCGTCACTTGTTCTCCTCTAGCTCCATCAATCTTGCTGCCTGCTAGTGCTAGTATATGATAGAAATGATCTGAAACTAGTGAAAAAAATTCATGATCTGAAATTAGTGAAAAAATCGAACCATGTTAATATTTGGTGGTATTTGTGTCATTATTCCATTTTCTCTTCCAAGTTTATGTTCACCCTGATCCTATTCTTAAAATATACGTATTTACGTACAGTGTATATTTCTGGATTAAGGGGAACATAAATTAACGTGGGTGTTGATTGTGGGTTTGAGCAGGAGCGAAATCAGTGGATGTGGACTTGAAGCAGCAGAAAGCAACGGTGACCGGATTTGTTGATCCGAAAAAGGTGCTGAAGAAGGCCCAATCAACTGGGAAGAAGGCAGAGCCATGGCCTTATGTTCCATACAACCTGGTAGCTCACCCTTATGTTGCTCAAGTTTATGACAAGAAGGCACCCCCTGGTTATGTCAGAGCCACTCAGGACCCTGCCATCGCTACTCTCAGCACAGTCGAAGAACAATACACGACCATGTTTAGTGATGAAAATCCTAATGCTTGCTCTGTCATGTAATTACTTCTTGCAGTGTCATGAATTGAATATAGTTATGTACACTCAGTGGAAAATTAAAAAAATATGCCTTCGTGCTTGGTCAGATTTTCCATCATCTTAGGGCACTGTCACGTGGTGCCAAACACCCTTATTCACCTATTGATGTGTAGTGGATAAGGGTGTGTGGATACCCGCCTATTGCGGCGGAGGTTCGCACACGGCCGGGATGACCGATACATGAACTCTTGACACCCGTTACAGTGTGCCGTGTATATATCTATGAACGTAATAAAAATCAAACATAACACATACTAAAGATTATAATAGAGAAATAGACACAAATCAAACGTAAAGCAAGTAAAGATTATAATAGAGAAATAGTTCATTTTGTCAATCAAGTGGCAACCAACAACCATGCTAAAATTTACAATGACCCCATGCCGATCACAATCCATTACGAGTTGTCACCATGGCTTAAATAAATTCATATCTAAGATAAATGAGAAAAACTCCTGGCCGTCTAAAAATGTATTGGACGGTCTGAATTTTAAAGAGAGAGAGAGAGGGAAGGGGTTGGGAGAAATCCGGACTGTCCAACATATTTTTGGACTGCTGAACCGTGAGACGGGTTTTGCCACGTGGTACCCTTTCAACACCAAAATAAAATTCAGGATAAATACTATGCTATTATGTATTTGATGTCATATAGATGTAATTTGGTTACTGTTCTCGACGAAATCTACTCATCGAATGCTTCCGATCCTCAGGGTAGACCGGAAAAAAAAAAAACCGTAAAAGGTTGACAGCAGCACCCTCCAATAATTGAAGAGGGGCCGTTACCCCAAATGTTCGAGACATCTGTTCCTTTCATTCCACTGAGGTACGCATAGCAGCAGCAAAAGCAGCATTTGGACGTTCATTGAACTTTCAAAATTAACACATCACTTGCTCCGTCTAACCCGAAATTCAAAAGTTTTAGGGATATTTGCACATTCATTGAACTTTCAAAATGCAATATGATATAGAATTTCAATTCTCATTTATCTTGGTTCTGATAATGTTAAAATTTCTGATTCAGCTTGCTTGTTTGAACTGAAAAGTGTGAATATCTAGTTATTGAGTTCTCTGTTTCACTTGCGTTATGGTTGGAATCAGTGGTCACAATTTGAGATGTCAATATTGCCCCAAAATCGATAAACTCATTCAAATTCATCCACTCTAATTTCCCTCGAACCTTCCCCACTTATGAGTTATGAGATGGGTCAGATATGAATCATGTTTTCTACCACCATCAGCGGCCCTCCACCTTCCGCCTATATAAACCCCTCCTCTCCCTCAAAAAACATACCTTACACCATCGCACTACTGTCTAAAACAATTCTGCATTTTCCCATGTTCTACTAAGCTTCCATACCCTTCTCTCGTCCATCACCCACACCATCCTATCACCCTGACATCAAGAATCCCATAAAAACTTCTCTAAAAATCTGTTTCCCCGCCCCGAGTTCTAGTTCATATACTCTGAAGGTCAATCCTCCAACCACAGAAGTATAAGCCCAACACCACTGACTTTCATACTCAAATCCGAAAGAGTATTGTTCAAAGCTTTACAAACGTAGAAATTTGCTTTTTAGCCACTGTCTTGCAATTCTGAGGAGAGCCTTTGGGTTCTAACCAGTTTCCCATACTGGTTTAGGATCCAATTGGCCTTTCTTGTCAAAATCCAGTGGGTTCAAAACCTCGGGTGCCCAGAAAGTATCCAAGCGCCCGTATCAGAGAGTGTAGATATGGGACATGCGTGTCCCCCCTCCAAAAAATAATTTAATAAGGGGCATGCCACGTATAATTTAGTACATGTCCCCAAGTGTCTCCCGAGTGTCCCCATACAGGGACACGGTGACCTCTGGAAGTGTCGGTGCTACATAGGTTATTGTTTTGGACCAGATTTACACATTGAATGATTCCGATCATCAAGGTAGACCAGGAAAAAACCCATAAAAGGTTGACAGCACCCTCCAGTGATTGGAGAGGGGCCGTCCCCATGGCCCATGGGGTTAATATACCAAAACTATTTTGACGTAACTAGTTAACCAATTTGTTACTTCTTTTCTTTCTTTCCTTGTTGTTCTCACGCAGGGATATTTACTAAACCACCATGCTTCATCTTCTCAAAATCCATCTTGTCTACAGGTAGTTACCTGAATTTCTATTCATAAATAAAAGGTAATGAGGGATTCCCTGTCCTGAAAAATTCTTTTCCCTATCAGCCATACAATGCGGTAGAATAAGTTCTTTTAAATTCCCAGTCCAAAACCCTCTCTCAGCCTCATAACTTGATAAAATGTATGTTTGTATATTTTATTAATTTCGTGCTTAAAAGGCTCATTCTTATTTGCCACAGCAGGGCATGGAGGAGCCAGCCATTGCGGCTGATATAACACATGGTCACAGAGAGAATGCATCAAGCACCTCCGGTGAGAAGTCAGATAGGAAAGCCACTAATTACGAGGGTTAACTTCGCTTAACAAATGATATGGGTACTATAATGATACGAACATTTGATGCAAAAGTATTGAGGAAGAATTTTCCAGGAGGTTTAAGTAACAAGGTAGTCTTGTGAGAATTGTCCGAACGGATCCAAGAAAAGAGAAAAGTGGAAAAACCAAACAGCTGATTGTTGTATTATAGGCTGTAGAGTTATTTACAAAGCTAACATCAAGGTGTGGTCCGTTAAAAAAGACTGTTTGCTGTTAGAATTGTCAAATACAAATAGAATGTTTGTAGTAATTAATTTTTTAGCTCCTTTTCAAGAAAAGATTTAGGCAGTAATTCATTTTCTAATTTTGTGATTTTCGTTGTCAATGCCAATTCTCAAACAATTAAGGATATAATCAGGGACATTGTTTATGTTTCCCTGTACCCAGTTGGGAGTTTGGATAAATCAACTTATTTTTTGAATATTCAAATTGGATATTTAACAATTTTCTTCTCTTTAGGCAGTTCCAGGCATCTTTCCCGGCAACTCTCCGGAGAGAGATTAAATCTATTCACTCATCCTAACACAAGGGGGAGGGGAGACACCATTTCACTCAAACCGACAGCTTTACCGACGCTATTTTCTCTCCAGCGAAACTAGTTTATCCGACCTATCTCTCTCCTCCCGCTCCCTTCTACCTTCTTCCTCTCCTCTAATCTATTCTTGCATGTCAAATATAAATCGATTTCCCCTTCTCTCATAGCTTTGTGTCCCCTAAACATAACAGTTGTCCAAACAGTCCTGTTTGGAGAGAGGGCAAAAATGCCCATCCACAAGCTGTGATTTTTTTGTGTAAGACCGAGGGCAGAGAGATTAATCTGTGGCTCTGCCTAAGCCATCTTAGATTGCACTTCAGATCGAAGATAATCAGGTCAGATTTGGAGATTGCTCTCTAAGACCCCTGGACTTGGTTTTCGCATGTGTTTCTCTGGGTATTAATTTTGTCATATCATTTTTGGTTATCTATTGTGGCTTTAACTCTGTTTCTTTCCAAACTCCCTCCTCATCTTTGGGTCTCTAAGACACTTCTCGTTCTAGTGTTGATAATTCTCGTTTGCCTGCCCTCTTTTGTCATTTTGTGGTCGTGTTTTTATTTTCTTTTTGTCCTCTCTGATATGTTAGGCTTCCTCGATCCCACACCATCTTTTAACTACAAGAACACTGTGAGAGAAAATGGTAAAAACATAGAATAACATCTCCTGGGGGAAATGGTTCCATAGTCTTGTCCCTTACAAAGACATGTCCCAATTTCTTGCGCACTGAGCTCATCAAATCCTCTATTGGCCGCCTTCATAATTAGATTCACATGACTTCCAAAATTCCTTCAGGCAACTAATAGATAGATGATTGTAACTTACAGTTGTAACGATGATTTTGAAACTCTAGTGCGCTTACAGTTGCTAGATCATCATGCATCTAATTTCTCACATGGGAAGGAGAAGCATGCACAAAATGTACTCTTCAAAGCTGAGATTACGAAAGGTGAGTCGTCACAGTTGTTTGATGGAAGGCATGCATTCATCTACTCCAGAGGTGGAGACTGAGATAAATGTCTTGAAGTCAGATTACACTGAAAATGAAAAAACCAAGTAAGAGGAGGAGAAAGGCTCTTATGAGAAGGACTTATCTTCTTATCGATCGTCATTGACGTTATCTCAATCACAGTTAGTGACGTCTACTTTCATATGTGGTTATGGCTGTGCCTCTTCTCTCTCTTTGCAGGTCGTAGTGGTTTCATTCAAAGTGGACCCTTCATCTCCTTCCAATGTTGGAGTTTTTATGGATTCCTAATTTCCATTAGGGCGCAATTGTTTGAAGTTGGAGAAAGGGTGAAGGTCTCAAAGCACAGCTTTCCAAGACGGCTTAGCAAGTTTTCGTTGGTTTCTATCATGTTTACCTTGTAGCCTTAGCTTGAAAGCTCTTTTTTTTTTTTTTTGTAGGATTATCTAGGGATGTACTAATTCTAAACCTTTCTTCCTTTTAGGGTTGGTGGGAAGAATATAGAGTTTTTTCCAGGGCCTTCACCAAGAAGCACAACCTAATACGATCACACAGAATAACAAATTTGAGTTTCGAGTATTCCTAATTTCCATTAGGGCGCGATTGTTTGAAGTTGGAGAAAAGCTGAAGGTTAAATGCTCAAAGCACAGGTTTCCAAGACGGCCTAGCAAGTTTTCGTTGGTTTCTGTCATGTTTAGTTTGTGGCCTTAGCTTGAAAGCTTTTCTTTTCATGTTTTTTTTTTAGGATTATCAAGGGATGTACTAATTCTAAACCTTGCTTCCTTTCAGGGTTGGTGGGAAGAATATAGAGTTTTTTTCCCAGGGCCTTCACCAAGAAGCACGGCCTAATATGATCACACAGCACACCTAATATGATCACACAGAATAACAAATTTGTGTTTCGGGTATATATATATTTGATACAACAATAATCGGAGCCCCAAGCTACTAATCGTAGACGTTCAATTTGTTTAAAACATTTTTTTAAGATGAAAAATCAACTCTTTCAGATATCGGTAAGGACTTGATTGATTCATAGAAACATGTTTTAAACTAATTGAACGGCTCCAATCATTTGTGTGGGACTCCAAAATGAGTGTTTGACATTTGCTGTGTCAAATGTTGTGTCAACGAAACTGGCCTCACTATACAAAAATGATGTTTCCTTTGCTCAAAATAAATTTGTTTATGTATTTGTCTTTAGCTTTTCTTGCATATTGAAATTTGATATGACTTTCAAAAGAAGCAGAGGAGAAAAAGGGAAGCGGCCAACAGTGATTTGATATGTCAAAAAATAGAATTCATTTACCCTTCATAAATATACCGAAAATAACCATTGAAGACATACTATACGAAGATACGATGCTTGACAGAAGTTTCAATTATTACACACTCTAATGCCATAGAGCTCGCATACTTTTGCTTTACCACAAACCACCAAGAAACGGAAAAAAAAAAATCTGTCATGTAATATTCCACCCAATCTCGTAGATATCAAGCAGCATGAATGCAGTGTTGTGCTTCCAAGGAACGAACCTAGATGTTTTGTAACAGCAATAAATCTGGTACGCAAAATTCATCATGGAAAAGCAAACCTCAGTATAGATTATTGTCGAACACTGAAGGCTCATGCAAGAAAAGCTCCCTGCCATTCATCTGCACTATCCCTGCAGCTATATCCTCGGCACGTTTCCTTTCAGCTTCAGCTTTTCTAGCTGATGCTTCAGCATCCTACACACAAGACATATGTACTACAGGTTTAAACATCTATGAACCTTGATTCCTTGATTCCTAGCTTCTCCATAAAGGTAGAAATCTCACGTCGATCAAATAAACTTCTGTAGGTTCAAGTGTATTCAATGGCAAGGCAATAGAAATAAGAAAGCACATTCAAAGAAAAAATTTGCTAGACTATGCAAGTGCAGCTCAGATGAGCAAAATGCAGGACCTCTAAATGGAAAGGGAGCAGGGTAGGAGGAAGTTGAATATCCTTATCATGAAGTGAAACTCCACTTCTGTAGATGAGATTCAGTCACACTATTTTCATTCACTAGGTAATGAGTACGGAAATTGATTTGGGTCTCTAGGCCTACCCTCCTTCATGCCTTTTGGCTTCGATTTGGGGGCATGGTTCTGCAACAAAACGTCCATGTAGCTCCTCGGTTCTTGGAGGTTTAGGGGAGCCACTGTTTCAGTGGTATTCTGGGCGCAGCCACTTTGTGCATATTGTCAAAGGTTAGATCTGTCCTCAACAATCCCCGCCCATACCCCCAATGATTGGGGACTAGATGGGTTCCGTTATTGTTGTTGTAGTTTTTGGTTGGTCTCCAAAACTCCTCGGATGGAAGGGACAATGCTAATTTGTTCTTCTAATTTTTTGCCTTAAAAAGTGACCAGGCGCGTGATCACCATCAAGTGTTATAATGAGAGATTAGTCAGTGTTTGGGCAGCTTAGCTCCAAAGCCCTTCCACCACATATTAGTGTTGGGGGGGCACACAAATTGGACTTTGGAGTGGAACTCAAACCAATGTGTGGTAGGGCCGTAGGTGGTGTCCCAGGCCTTCCAAGAGGAATATTTATTCCTTCCAAATGGTAGAACACCTGAGACATTCTACACTAGAGTAGGACAACAGGGAAACTAGGATTTCATTTGAGACAGCCCAAATTGGGAGACAACCTTTCATTTACGAAAATGCACTCTCTATATTGTATATCTTGAGTGTTCTAGAATAATATCCTAAAAACTTGATGATTTGAGTCCAATATAACAAGTGTATGAAATTATTTCATTTTTTCTTCAGGTAACTAAAACTTCTACGCACTTATTTCTTACAATGTGAAAGAAATTGAAAAATCTCCCATGACAATCAGCCAAACTTCGATGCATTATAAAGTACTAATATACTAATCATATAATTAATTTTTCTAATTACTTTAAACTTTGGGTGCGACCGGGGTCGCACCGACCCCAACATACATCTGCCTCCCAGTAAGGATAAAGAAAATGTGTCAAGACATTTTCAGTTGGACACTTAGGTTCTATTTTTCAGCCTTATACGTGGTTGCCATCTATATTTAATGGACTCTCTCTAAACTATAGTTACAAACTTACAATTTTCATCTCATAGTATGCATAAAATGGTCTATAGCACTTTGTGAGCACGGTTTGCCTTAGAAAGTAGCGTATATACATATTCATGTCAAAATTTTGTAGTTACCGGTGCCTTCACGTGAGATGAGATGAGAATGATCCGACATTAGACACATGCCCAGATGGACCATACCTGATACCAGTGATGTACCAAATCTTGGGAGTTTTTTGTTTTTTAGTCAAGATGTGGTTTATTTAGTGATGAGTTTGGATACATACCCATAGGAACTATAACTAAACCATGCCTGATTCTTTGATCTATTGGATCAAACAACTATAATACATCTATAACTCATATCTTTGGTAATTTTCTTTACAAATCTCAATACTTCACAGTTCACACGTTATAGTTCTTCTTTTATTTTACAGTGATTGTGTGTGTGTGTGCAGTGGTGGCTGCACACCCATGTTGAACACCCTAAAGTTTCTTTTTTGGTGTGACTTTTATTAGTGGTAATTTTATTTTAGGCTTTATTTGGACAATGAACACCCCTTAATCCAGATACTTTAGAATTGAACACCTAATACATTAGCCCAAAACAACATACCCATTATCAATGACAAAAAATGAAAAATAGAAAGAGAGAAAAGGATCAATTGATACCAAAATTGTGCACCTGGCTTCTCTTTTAACAATAGTCTCTATACCTCCAAAACAACAGCATATGTCCAAAAAGATCAACATTGTTTGCTTTGAATTCCCCACAAGAATATTTTTGAATTATGCACTGGTATAATCCTGGCCAGTGTTCTAAAAGAAGGTCTGGAAGGCCGAATACTCGCCGCCTAGGCACTAGAAGGCCCCTCTCCGACTAGCCCGACTAACGCGACTAATTGCCCGACTAGGCGCCGAGTACTCCGCCCTGGAAGCTAGAAGGTACCCGGCCGCCCTGGGAGCACCTAGGAGTTTTAGAACCTTGATCTTGGTTGGCTCAAAATATAGAAGTTTGTCGAGAACAATTGCAAAATCATAGTATGTATTTTTAAATTTTTTATCTCACCGTCAACACTAACATTTGAAATTTTGTGCATATATTACTAGGTAGTAGAGAGAGTAGAATTAAGATAATTCTTGAACAACCTAATAGAAATTTCTGGAGCTGCCACAGTGTGTATGTGTCCATTTGTATAAGTATACACAATCATAAAGCCAAATTGGGTTGCGTTTCTGAATTTTGCAGATTAATTTTTATTTCCAGATTCATACAAAATTACTCTCAAACCCTATGAAGCACGGGTACTCCAAAAATGGTTCTGGACGAGTACCAGATACCGTATCCGTACCTGTGCTTCATAGCTCAAACCTGATCAACCATAATTCGTTAAGCTACATTATATGTCCACTGGGCAGGAAAATGTTCAATTTACCTTCAAATCTAGAACGAAACCAAGAGATAAACAATCGACACCAACTAGTCTACCAGCTTTGATTTGCAAACAAGTGGAATTTCTTGCTTTCAAGTTTCGTCCTATCACAACCCTAATATAGCTATAGCTCATCCGGCCAAATGAAAGACTTAACAAAATAAACTCCATTTACTACAATAATTCATCAAATTGAAGGGTCCAATACAGAGCATTAATGTATGGAAATAGATTAAAAGTCGAGAATTACTAGCAAAGTTCATTTAACGAGAGAAGAACCCTAGGAAAGTTGAGAGAGAGTACCTTCTGGCGTTTCCATGAGAGGAACTGAGCCTCCGTCAAGTGGGGATTAGGGCTGAGGTTAGGCCCCGATCTCTGGTTTGCTTCTCTACTTTCCTCTTCCACACCCATTACCTTCTTGTCGTTGAAGGGATCGATCTTCGCCTTCTATTTCCAAGACTATGTATGACAAGGTGAAGATGTATTATGGGTGCACACCACCCCGTTGGTTCGCCCAGCCCGCTCAATTCCGTCTGATTTTTTTGAGGTTTGGAAAAAATATTTAAAGGTTGGGTTGACATTTTAATTCTGTTTACTAATTGGGCTGAATTTGGAAAATTCTTCTAAGGCCCGACTCGATTTGAATAAAAATTTTATTTTAATACTCTCTCCGTCCCATTTTGTTCGCTCACAATGGGAATTCGTGCAATTTCAAACCCCTACAAAATATGTTTCTCTATATAATTTTTTAATTTGTTTTATACCAAATTAAAGTGCTCATTGAGTACTTTAATTTGGTGTAAAAAAAATTTAAAAATATTCTACGAAAGTACATTTTTTAACATCCACAAAAATACACGTTTCCCAAAGCGAGCAAACAAATTGGGACAGAGGGAGTACTATATAACCTAGCTGCTTAGAGTTTGTTTATCTTAACAAAAAATTGCATCATCTCTTATTCAAGAATACGATCATCTTTGTCTGTTCAACAATATCTCATCTTTTCCTTTTAACAAATTTTTACTATTCTTCTGTTGAATCACCTTAATCTTTTGACTGTAGGTCTTCTTGATCTTATGATTGATTAATTTATGTTTGTAATATCATGCGTTTGAAAAATAAACGGGCTTGGGAAATTAAAATTTCAATTGGGTCGGGCTTGGGTGTGTTTAATGATGCCTGATTATGAATGAATCGGGCTTAGGAATGCACAAATCTCATTATTATCGAATATAAGCACGGCCCGGTGTTTTTGCACCCCTAAGATGAACACAGTACATCGGTTTCGAAATACTACAGTATATAAATATTAGAGTTGTCCACGGTCCGGATTGATCTGGATTCTTATGCATTTGAGAACCGAATCACGAGTTACGATTATAAGAAAATGTAATCCGTATCTGGACCAAAATTCCTATTGTCCGGTTTCAAACCAATCCGAGAGTCACAGTTTTGTTACGATTTTATCCACAAATTACATTCACAAACGCTGAATGAACCAAAAAATACCCCAAAAATAAGTAAAGCAACCAAAGCTAGCCCATAAAAAAAAAAACAACAACCAACATGCACTAAGCACTACCATTACATATCATAGGAGTATTTCATAGGGGTGTAACCGGTCCGGTCCAGTTCGGGAGGATTTTTGAGTGAACCGAGTAAAATCGGTTCAGAGAAATCATGGAACCGAAACCGGTTTTATAGAATTCAGTTCTCTTCCGGTTCGTTTCGTCCCAGTTCGGAGGTCGGTTCGGTTCTGGGAAAGAGAGAGAGATATCTGCATGTATTCACCCATTAACCAAACACAAACCCAGATATACACAAACTATTGAAATGATGTGCATATACAGATCTACAACTCAAGAATGCAGCAATCAATGGAAGAAAATCTGTGTTTTTATACATACATCAACAGATCTGGACACAAACTCAGATATACACACAAACTATCGAAATGATGTGCATGTACAGTTCTACAACTCAAGAAGGCAGTAATCAATCGAAAAAACTTTGTGTTTGTATACATACATCTACAGATCTGGACGCATATATATATATGTTCCACTTCTAGTCAGGGATTCCTTACTTTGTTTAAAGTCAGGGATCCCTCTCGTTCTCACATTTTCCGATTGAATTTTGATGATCCAAGCCGTTCAATGTGTTTGAAACATGTTTTTAAGGGCCCCGCAAGGAATCATAAAAAAAAATGACCGGGAAGGCTTCATCTGAGCAGTTTTTCATACAAACCGTAGGATATATATTTTATGAAAAACTGCTCGGATGAAGCCATTTTCGGTCTTTTTTTTTAAGATTCCTCGCGGGCACCCTTAAAAACACATTTTAAACACATCGGACGGTTCAGATCTTCAAAATCCAATCGAGAAAGGTGAGGTCCTGACTTTAACAAAAGTCAGGGATCCCTGACTAGAAGTTTTCCATATATATATATATATATACATATACATACAGAGAAAGATAGAGGAAACAGATCTACTAGACGACGAAGATGACGGACGATGATGACGATGGCGTCGGATGACGACGATGATGTCTCTGATGGCATCTCCGATCGCAGAGGGAGGGAGGGAATGGATCTATTTGAGAGAGAGAGAGAGAGAGAGAGAGAGAGAGAGAGAGAGAGAGAGAGAGAGAGAAAGAGAGAGAGAGAGAGAGGCCGACAAAGAAATCATCTTCCTCGCGAGGTGTGCTGTGGACTTATATATATGAATATTCTAAATTTTAGTGAACATGTAGCACTTGATAGAACTTAATGGAAAAACATGATTCATGTTGCCGACCCCAATTAATTGGGACTTAAGGCTTGGTTTGATTTGGTTTCTTTGGGAGAGTATTTCTCTCCTTTTATGGAGTTTTTGCACCAGTCTAGGATTGTTTTTTCGTTTCTCTATAGATTTCATTTGTGTCCATTTTCATTAGTTAGGTCTACCTATTTTATTTTTTTTAATGCAAGGTGTTCCCGAGCTAGCTTACGCGCACCACAAGACTATTCCCTACAGCCCCCCACTAGCCCTTGAGACGTTCTTATGGGAGCTCATGGGATGACCCCAAAGAAGTTGATAACACCTAAGAGGTTTCGAACCTAAGACTTTAGGAATGAGCAAACTCCTAAAGTCCCAGCCTAGACCACTAGGCCAACTCCTCGGAGTAAACTCCTAGACTCCAAACCTAGATCACTAGGCCAACTCCTCGGAGTTAATTAGGTCTACTTATTTGTTCGGGTCTCTAACTCCTCTTCCTTGACTGATACCATTCCCGAATTGTATTTTTGGGATCTGCATACAGTACGTGCTATTTGAGTTTGTGCTTATAGCCTGAAATCGGAATGACATTGATTTGGACGTGCCGTTTGACATCATCAATGAATTATCCATGTCGAAAAGAAAAAATACAATATATGATACAAATCAATCATCCTTCCACCACAAATACTTAAGAGTCATACATCTAAAAGAGCAACTCTTCTCCCCATTAGTCTCACCGCCTCACAGAAAACACCGCTAAATGATATATGAAGGCTCTCTAAGGCCATCAGACAGAAGTGCAAGGGCCAACAACCATTATCGACCCAAAACATGCATCAACTGCTTCAGAGACGCTCAGAAATATCCACCCTTTTCCAAGTTTATTAATGAAATTTGCTACTTTTAGCTTGTGAATCACACTCCACCTTGGATTGGCAACAGCTAACTGTAAAAAGCACATGTAAAACCTCATTCTGAGCACAGTTTGAAACCTAATTCAAAATGTATATAAGATCACAACTGGGCTTACTTGTATGCCTCGTCCGACCAATTTTTTATGCACTTCTTCTAATGCTACGATTCCTGAAGTGTCAATATTCACCACATCTGTCGTAGCAACGATCCAGTGACTCAATTTGCAAATCAGTGTGTAATAGTATTACGGAATTTGTCAAAACAAATGAAGACTGAAAACTTACTGGACATGTCTAGAACTACCATGCGTATCCTTCCACTGGAAATTTCTTCTGTTCCATCCTCCTCTATTACCCATCTCAGTATCCTGGAACCCAAAAGTCGAAACAATCAGCGATTAAAATTGTATGGCTAACATGGCCAGGCATTCACAACAAAATTCCGGGTAACATCCCCGGGCATTCACAACACAATTTACCTTGCCCTAATAAAATTGGCATTGGCAAAACAAAGTAAGCCGGAATTGATGCGAATTATCACGATGCCTGGAGTTTTGATGGCAATAGGATATTGCTTGATGTCACAGAAGATTTCTGTTTCTGGAATTCTCCCTAGTACTTCTATTCCGGGTCTAATGGAATCTAGTATTATCTTTGCGAATGATATTGTGACCTGCAATAAATCCAACATTTGATCAAAAACCGTTCCAATTATCGGAGTTCCCTTTTTTTATGCTTGGTAGTGTGATAATATGCTTCCGTAGATCATATCAATTATAATTTTTCACCCATTTTCAATCTTTTCTATAGTACTCCTACCAAGATTTGAGAGTACATTTGCAAAAGTGCGTTTTAGTCAAACCCGTACTCAGCCAACTTGTTCCTCATCCGACAAATTGGACGGTTTCAAGTTGCAACATAAAGACACCCAAAAGGCTTGACCTAAATCACAAATGGGTTAATCATAAAGGGAGCTTCCACTATATTCCAATGGAACCCACCTTTCTTTCTAACAGATTAGACTTGTGCCAAATTTGTCTCCACATATTTCATGTCTCAACTCTGTCTCTCTGTTTGAGGGGTACAGTTGAGTTGTTATGCCATGGGCAAGTAGTACAAGTACTACTGCTTCTGTGGGTGGTTCGATTAAGTAGTGCTTGAAGATGGACGTTTATGCAAATTGTAATCACCGTAGCGGAGATGAATCTGCCTTAGTGCATCACTCGCCTTGATCACCATTTTGTTTTCATTGAGTTTTGAGTTCTGATTTTATTACAATTTTTTTTTTTTATACTAGTTGGTTCATCCCTAAAAAGTAAACAATTTTTATAACAGTACATTCCTATTCTTTCTGTAGAGATTGATACGTACTTTCAACTTACACCTAACAATTTTCACGTGCATATATGCTTCACAATACGAATACAAAAAATAAAAATACCCTTTTACTAATTCGCAATTGAGGGGTATGAGCAGGGTGAACCGGGGACAAATCTAATGAGAAAAGAAAAACAAGAGGAGAGGGGGAATTTTGCTACCGCTGTTAGAAGTCCGATCTCCACTGAAGCAAACGAGACACCAAAAAAGGCTCCAATGCAAGCAAGGAAGTCTAGTTTATCGACCTTCCAGATATGGTAAGCTTCATTTACATCGATAAGTCCCGGAAGAGCTGACAAGATAATCGAGGCGAGGATTGCCAGGGGAGTGAAGTATAAGAGCCTTGTTAATAATTCCAGCGATACGAGCACTGTGATGGCCATAACTATATTTGACACAGCAGTTTGACAACCCGCGCTGAAATTCACAGCAGTTCTTGAAAAAGAACCTGTCAAAATATACCAGAAGGAAAGATAAAAGTTCCATATTTGTTTATAAGGTTGTCAACTTGCTTCATATATGCGCTTGGGTTTTGCCTCTTCATACAACAACTGCAACGGTAAACCATTTTTTTTGCAAGTCCAAGCTTGTTTGACTTGTTACCCTAGTATTTTATTGATTTTTGCCATAGTTACTCTAATGGTTTTAAGCTATGTTCTACCTTAACCAATCGCGGCAGCTGAATGGATTGAATAATTTCATTGGCTTATTCATAAAAAATAAAAAAAAGTCAATAACACAAAAACTATGCATTGAGAAATGCTAAGCCATGCTTGAGAAATGACTGACCACAGTCCACAAAAGGTAATTATTTTAGGCCTCTTGCCAAATAATGGCTTCGGCTCAGGAAGGACTTACTATTGGAGATGCTCTTATAGTCAGTGGTGAAACAATACGAACCGTAATTTTTGCAAATAAAATAAATGTCTGCAAATTATGTTGGCAACACTACATTCATTCATTCTGGATGGAGCCCACACTCCATATTCTCAATACTTTTGAGGATTTTTGGAATCTAAAGTACTAAAGAAAAAGGCTTACCAGTGGCCACATAGCAAGATGTTAAAGATCCAGCAATGTTCATGAAGCCCATGGCTACCATTTCCTTGTTTCCATCAAGATGGTATCCTTTGATGGAAGCAAAGGATCTTCCAACAGCAATAGATTCCTGATTAAAATGGTTAAAAAAATTGAGATTGAGAGTCATTTACGTATTATATAAATTATTTTCTTTGAAAACAAATAATAGGGAGGGGTAAAAAGGAAAGAGACAGACCGTAAGAGCAACAACCGCGACAATGAGTCCAATTTTTGCAGCTTGTCCAACATGAGGGCCTCTCAGTTGTAACTGATGAGCTGAAATTGGATTCAATCCTCCTTTGAAGTGTTTCACAATCTTAACACCATGCTTATCGGCTTTGGTCAAGTAAACTATCAAAGTGGACAAAATGACTGAAATGAGAGGAGCAATAGCCGGCACCCAGAAGAGCTTTTTGTTCCTTCTTCCCTGCATTTTAACACAGACTTTACTGAGAATAGTCCATGGATCAAACGGGAAAGGAAAATCCACATTAGGAAAAAGAAGAAGAGGAATTCCTGAAGTGCACTACTTACAATAAATCTGGTAAGTAAGATGAAGATAAAGAATGAACACCCCAGGACAAAGTTCAAAGGAGACCACTGTCAAGGAAATTAAGCACAAATCAGATATTAGGACTGTTCAAACTTATACAAATGATTAAAAGAATCGGAAAGTTGGTCTGCAGACTTTTATTCAGATCTAGACACCCTTAGATCCACCTGAATCTATCGGACAGTTTTAGACACATGCGCGATACGGCTCTGTGCACAAAAGTGTGCATACATTACGAAAGACATCTATTTCCCAATAATAATAAAAAGGGACACCTATTTGTAAACTTACAGGGTGGTGAAATGATCTGAACACAGCCCCTAATACGGAGACAACATCAGTTTTAGCTGTGAAGTGGCTAATACCAAGAAGGCCCTTCAGTTGTTGCAGACCAATTACAATGGCTGCACCTCCCATAAACCCAACAATGGCAGCGTGTGATAGATAATTCACAAGAAATCCTAATCTGCATGTAAGAAACTAAATTCTCATTGGTAATAGCGTAATAGTAGCAGAGGAGTATTGCATAATATGTAATGGGAATCGGGTATAGCTGTTGTGAATTTTTTAAATCACTTTGACGCAAAAGCACTTGTACTAGTGGTTGTATATGTCAATTATCAACTGCATTTATCAGGAAGCACTAAAAATACTAAAATAGGAAACGATACGTATCGACTATCGGGAATCGGCTAATACACACATGTATTTCTTTTTATATTAGTGGTATATCACTATAATGATGTCAGAGGGTAAAAAATCAAAAGGTTACGTCGGATATTTAAAACCTTGATATTATCACACCAAAAAAAAAAAATCTTTTAATGAATAATAAAATAAACAGCTAAGAAGGGAATTAGGAGCACCTGAATAAGCCAAATAGAGCTTGGAAAGCTCCAGCAAAGAAAGTGACAGTGAAAACAAGCTTCCTATATGCAATAGGATCGGCTATAGGATCCTCTGTATTCTGAATCATAGAGGCAAGAAGCAACGATACCACGGCTACCGGTCCAATTGCTATTTCTCTTGAACTCCCCATTAATGCATAGATCAGAGGTGGAATAGCACTAGTGTCTAAATTACAGCATAAACAAGTCAAAAACTATCAAATATTAGTGCAGTAAGTTTACAATGTCAGAAACTTGTGAGGATCAGAGTAGGTTTTTCAACTTACATAAGCCGTACTGAGGATCAAGTTTCGCTAAGTTCGCATATCCAATACTCTGCAACACATTCAGCAATTTGACATATCAAATGTGGAACAAATATTTGGTTACGGTTTTCAAGTTAAGGTTTTCATAATTCTGTTCAGAAACTTGTTTGGTTGATTATTATTTAACTTATTTTCTTCAAAAAAATTAAAAGAACTAATTTTCTGTGAAGTTCTTGAAAACGATCTTTTGGTAAATACTGGCGGCTCTATGTTGGCCCAATGGTATTCAAAATGAACACTCTAATGTTTTTTGCATATTTGAAGTTGAACCAATTATTTGACAAATTTTGAGTTTGGAGAAGCAATCGAGGGATGAAAAACTAAGTGTTATCCAAAGAAAGGCAAAAGAAAAATGAAAAAGCAAAATTTTCTATGTCCCCGTGGTATACTGGTATATTAAATTCGAATAATTTTATGTCACTCAATTATCACTGCTCTGAAAAAAATTCTAGAGCCGCCACAAATAATGTATGAGTTGTGAAAGCGACCGTAGTTGTATTTTCAAATTTCAAGAACGAGTTTTATAAAGTACTCTGCATAATGATTTCTCAAAACCGCAAGCATTGGTGTTAACTTTTTCTTATGTTTAATTACCTGAGGAATGCTGAGGCTTGCAAGTGTAAGACCGGCCATTATGTCGGCCTTGAATTTCGATGCCTTGTAATTTCTAGACCAGCTAAGGATTGGAAATATACTCTGTAAAAGGGAAACAGCACGTCCTGATCGAGGTTGCTTTGGGGATGAAGAAGAAAATGAACAAACTGTTTCCTTCACTGAACTGATGAGCTCCTTGAACAGATTTGGAGGGTCAGGAGAGTTTAGGATCCATTGAGTCCTCTCTATCCGTCTTCTGTCATCAATTTCATTTTGATGTTCTTCCACTCGGAAGCTCTCAGTAGGAAGTGAAGCCATTGTTTCTTGGAAGCTGTTTGGGTGAACTTCTGCAGCTACTACATCTTTTGAAGTGACCTACTTATACTTGCAAAAAGGTTACTGTAGGATACATGGCAAGTTTCCCTGAAAGTATCTAGGAAAGGGCTCATTAACCGATTTAAGGTTTTTCTAAAACTTTATTACAGAAAAAATGACTTTTAGAACTTTATTCCCAAACTACGTGAAAACGTGTTTGCCAAACACGCTTTTCTGAAAACGTGGTTGCCAAACACGCTTTTATGGTGGATTAAAACGGATTAAGAAAATGATTAAGTTATTCGTAATCCGGCTTAAAAGTGTGTTTGGCAAACACGCTTTCTAAAAACGTGTCTGGCAGACACGCTATCTAAAAACGTGTTCGCCAAACACGCCTTTAGAAAGCGTGTACGCCAAACACGGTTTCTGTATTGATTCCAGGCGTTGAGTTACTTTACTCTTTTTTCCTTTTAAGGTAAAAACGAGTTAGGGTTTTTGACAGAGTTAGAAAATTTTCCAGTTTCACGTTATCTTCTCCCTCCTCTCGCGACTCCATCAGCGCCACCTCTCGGCTCCACCTTCGTCGGCGAGCTCACTGCATCACCGCCGCCGGTCACCTCACCGGCGGCTATCTCTTCGTTTTCTCTGTGTAGAGCCTTCATCGCTCTCTCTTCTGATCTACAGGTTTGTCGTCTCTCTCTGGGCCCTCTCTCTGATTTCCTCTCTCTCTCTCTTTCTCTCTCTCACGTCCTCTCTCATTGCTGTGGTGTGTTTATTATGTACATGCCTGAAGCCGAAAGTTTATTTGTGGGGTATATGTTTGGACTTTGTTGGCATCGTTAACTACATTATAGGAATTCTTTAAGGCCCCATGTGGAGTGGAATTCACGTGGCCTGACCCACAGAATTATTTACTCTTTGAAATGTCTGACCCATACCCTTTTTGTATTTGCTTTTGTTGATTGAAAATATGAGAGCGAACACATACAAAACAACGGAACTGCTGCTGGTACTGGACTGGGGGCTTGGTTC
>JAXBDA010000052.1:0-138777 GCA_036023075.1 Gaultheria prostrata | reverse complement strand
CGCTCGAGATGGATTAAAACCGAAGTTATTCTCTCGGTAGCGCTACACCAAGAATGGTGTAGCGCTCCTGAACCTTCTGTTCACAAATCTTCTTCCCCTTTGCCAAATTCAAGGCACAATTCCAACATGGCCGCTACAATCGAATCCCAATATATATTGTTCTATACTCCTGATAGCGTTACATCGCAACCGCGACTGTTACACAGCTGTTTGCTGTTTTTAAGACATTGAACCTATGATATTCTAATTTATGTTCTCTTTCCTAAAACACATTTGCAAAATCTATGCAAAGCAGGGACTTTTAAGCTTAATTCGGAAGGCCTAAAGGTTAGTCCAGTTGATTGGTGGGTTTGTTTCTCGAATAATTGACTCAAGTTCGATTCTTGAGGTTATGCCGCAATAAAGTAATTTCTTGTTAATACTCTAGTTCCAACGTGAATGACCTGTCTTTGAATGAACTAACTGGCCCGGACACTCGTGGCCGTAAAATAAAATAAAATAAAAACTGGTGGGATTAACTTGCTACTAGCATATTGGCATATCTGATGACATTGTGGATGGGTGATGGCATGCATGACCTCTGCTTGGTGCCTTTTTGGGGTTTATTTATTCCCTCCTTTGCCCTTTCTGTTGTTTTTTAGCCAATTTTTTTTCTTAGACTGACTGGGACAGAAATTAAAACTATTTATTTTCATTTATAGTCGTATAATGTATGATTCTCTCTTTCCACACAAACACAAAAGAGATGCTGTTTACAATGGTTCAATAATATTTCTTGGGAAATGACTTCCACCCCCTATTTTGATAAAATGAAATTACACATAAAATTTTTATTACAGGACATAAAAGACAGTGTAGTTATCAAAATAAGAAGTGTGAAAATTATTTGTCTATTTTTTAATAGCGTATATATAAGTAGCAAAATAAGAATATATCGAACATGAGCACGTCATTTGACGAAGGTAATTAACTTTTACACTTTTTTAGTATTAATTACTCTGTTTTCTCTCTTCATTCGTGATAAAGTTATGACAAGGTCTTTTTTGTATGAAAAATAGAAGAAGAAAAAGATAATTCATGAGGCAGTTTTGAGTGTGGCCCATCCGATGACCTGTAAAACATAATAAGACTAGGGACATCGGTGTGGTGTTAGCCAACCAGCCTCCGATGCCTAAGTTAGTCGATTTGTCTGGAGAGTAAATATTGCTCAAGTAATTATGAATACAAGAGCAGCGTACCTGATTTAGGGTTTGAGTAGTAATTATGTAGGCATTCGTGGTGGTTGAGTCCCATTAGGAATATGAGTTTGGCTCTCTGCTAATCGTACTTATCCTTTTAGCTTCCTTAGTATGCTGGGTCTCTTATTCCTTGTAGGAATGAGACTGCTTGTGCATCTAGGAGCCTACAAATTAGTAACCGGGCCTCCTAGGCTTATCTTGATCTTGTTGATCAAGAATTAAAGTCTCATTAGGGTTATGGAGTTATTCATTTATTATTATCCAGCCATCAAGGCCGAGCTGGTCACTATGACCGTGCTGACCTCTGATGGCCGGGCTGACCTTAGTCGTTCAGTTCTTTCGGTGTTGGGTTCCCTTAGAGGCCCTCGACCTGCTCTGGACACTCCTTATTGTGCTCGACCTGCCACTGGAAGGTCGGGATGTCCTGGCCTTAACCGACCTAACCTAGGTGGTCAGTTCATCCTTATCACCGTGGGATATTCGTGCTTATACAAGGATGGAGCCAGGGGTGGCTAGTAGGGGCAGTCGTCCCCCCTACAATTTTAAAAAGTTTTGCTATTACATTGAAAAATTATATATATATATCATCAAACTATATAGTTCGCCCCCCTCCATTTTTCGGCTAAAAAAAATACTCACAGCTTTAACATTTTTCGAGCTACTATGAAACATCTTTGTACTAAAATTGGTCTTAATGAGGTTTGATTACAATAATTTTTTAAAAAAATAAGGTCCAAAATTTATAACCCAATTCACTTAGCCGGTTCAATTTTAAAACTAAGGCCGATTGAAATTTTGGAAGCCAAAATTCTTTACTGATTTCAGTAGATAGGATTAGATAAATGTTAATACCATTGCAATCTAAGTTGATATAAGAAACATACTTAGTTTCATATATATTGGTGTTATTATGTATTTTCTGGAGTTGGTAAAAATTCAAATCATTGTCTCTCTTTATTTTAATTTTTTTAATTGCATATATTCTTCCCCTCTACGCTAAAATTTTGGCTCCGTCTCTGTGCTTATAACTCCCGTAGGAGGTGGTGTAGTTGGTTTAGAGTCCTTGTATAACCTGGACTCTTCATGAAAGTCAGGTATGAGGTGATTGACCTTAGCCGAGCGAGTACCCGAGCTGAATTATCTGACCTCTTATTGTTGAGCTGACCACGTGGGCTATTTGTATTTATCAATAATGGTGTAACTTTACGTGAATAAAAACAAAAGCAAAAAGTCCAAATAATAGGAGAGTAAAATTGCACAAAATATCAAACAATAAGATACATGTACAATTAGACACCCAAAAACGAAGAAAAAGACTTTCACCCAAGGAGGAAAAATGCCCATGTAACATTATTTGATCACATGAGCCGTGTGCTTGATACTTAGAGAGTGTATTTTGACCGGATCGAGAATGAGATTAGTTAAGGTGCTCGGAAGCTAGTCAGGAAAAAAAATAAATGGGACGCAATACTCTTGTGACGCAGTATAAAAGAAGTATTTGTCCACGGAAAAACCTAGGGTACAAAAGGTTTAGCGTACAGAAAATGTACAATGGCTTTTGGGGTCTACTACACGAATAATCCGAACCGTTAAGTAGTTTCAAAATAATTTTTTCTAAAGTCCAAGTTTTCATTCATAACAAATTATACAACGGTTCGAATAATTATTTGTGTGAAATCCAAAAGTAGATCGCAAAAGCTATTGCACTAAATCTTCTCGCAAGTCAAGTCCATTTGTCCACCCAATGGCCACGTGAGACAAAGTGCAAATATGAGCTGGTGGGAAACATTGATGGCCCATGAGAATTAGTGTGTGATTTGGAGGTATCCTAATCTATTATTTCAAATCCGATTAAAATAATCTCTGATTCAAATCCCTTGTTTTGATAGTCTATTTAGGAAGGAAAAAAAAAAGGGGTGCATAATTGGGAAAAACCAAGTTTTGAATCGTCGCACAATTGGGGTAAGTTTCCTGTAGAAAACTGGACCCGGGGTGCTGGTGAGCGCATCCGAGTCATTCATCTCGGCAATCGACGGTCCGGATTTTTCCATGTGAGTAAAAATATTTTGTACTCTTCTATGGAAAAATTTGGACCGTCCAAAACACTTTTAGACGGCTCAGAAGCGACCACCAAGGGCGCTCTCCAGGGCCGATTACTAGGACCCCCTCGTAAACTTGTCTCTCTAACTTTTGGATTTTAGATAAATTGTTTTCGCTATTTAGACATTTAATTGATCTACGTGAGTAAAATAACTTGTCTCGTAATTCATATTTTCGTTGGCTTTAGCCGGTTTAGACAATTATGGAAACGGGTTTCTAGAGAAAAGGATTCGTGTTTATGTTTTTTCCATGTTTGCCCTAGCTTATTAGAGCCTTAAATCGGTTTAGTATCTTACCTCAAATGAGGGGATTATAATCTAGGTCTCTTTTCTATTTAGTAACTCTCTCCTAAATTATCAAAACAAAGACAACAACAACCTTTTCTATTCCTTCTTACCTACTAATCTTTTTCTTTCCTTTTCCACTCCTATTTTACCAAACACGCCACAACGTATACAGTCAGCTAAATCAAATAGGAGTAGACTGTAAACCTCAACGTGGGCCACGATTGTGAATTTAGGGGTGGAGTCGAGTGAGTCGAGCCGACTTTTGTAGAGCTCGAGCTCTGCTCATTTAGTAAACGAGCCAAAAATTGAGCTCGAGCCCTTAACGAGCCAAGCGCTCATCGAGCCGAGCCAAGGTAATTACTTAACGAGCCGAGCTTTATCGAGCACGTTTACGAGCCCAAAATTC
The DNA here is from genome assembly GCA_036023075.1 of Gaultheria prostrata. NCBI lineage: Eukaryota > Viridiplantae > Streptophyta > Magnoliopsida > Ericales > Ericaceae > Gaultheria > Gaultheria prostrata. The sequence continues at coordinate 134,746 of JAXBDA010000052.1, read as the reverse complement.
GAACTCGGCTCGATTACTAAACGAACCGTGCCTTAACGAGCTGAGCCACAAGCTGCTCGGTTCGTTTGCAGCCCTAATTGTGATGATGCTTTTGTTAAAGATAATGTTTGTGCACAAAATTAATCTCTGCCTTAAATTCATAGATTCGTGCACTGCTACATACACAGAATGGGTCCCAAAATCTACCCAGAATTCAAAATTGCATGGTTCAGATTCACTTCAATTCAATCTGGACCACGCAATTTTTGATTCTGGGTACACAGACTTTTTGTTTGGGGTTTTTGAGCATGCATTTCAGTTGTTTTTGGACGGCCAGGCCAGATTTCTCCATCCCTCTCTCATCTTTCTCTCCCTAAGATTCGGACCAACGGCCGAAATACGCGTTGAATACCCCACGCAATACCCAGCCGGCACCCTAGTTTTTCTGGTATACGACAAATTCAAAACACACTGAATTGAAGCTGGATCACTTGCTTGATGTGTCTCTTTCGTTAATTCCGACAGACAACTGAACACCACAAGAAGCATCCCATGTGCCTCTCTCTCTCTCTCTCTCTCTCTCTCTCTCGTAACCCTTCTATCTGATTGAAGAGAATTTTTATTCACTACGGCCGAATCTACCGTCCGTCTTTTCCTCATCTCAAATCAAAACCGTTAGTTAGACCGGATCCTACGCTAATTAATCAAATCATGAGGATTCCCCGACATCCACGCCAGAGAACCAGCTCCAAGACCAAGTCAATTTTAAATTCTATAACAAAATTATTAAAATTCAAAATTAGATTCGAAAACAGAACATCGAAATTCAAAATTACTAATTAAAAACAAGATCCGGAAATCTTGACCACCATCCCAACTAAGCAAAAATAAATTAGAAAATTACCCAAAAACAAAAAAAGAAAAGACAAACGGATAATGCTTAGGACTTAAAAAACAGATACGAAAATACCTCCGGAATTTATCATCACGAGATTTGTTTTATCTAAGACGAGGGTTCATGGGAAGTCACGTGAGGCTTCCTGCAGAGGATCATATACATGGGCGAGAAAATCCCGGTGTCCCCACCCCGACTGAGAAAATCAGCAGTCTTGAAGAGCATCTCGTGAACATCCACCGTTCCTTTAGGCGCAATGCCCAACGCAGCCAGCACGGTGACCACAATGTGGTTCCGCCAGTAGGCGATCCTACCCATCTTCAGCCTGGTCCACCACGGCTTAGCCGGCGGCTCAGCCAGATCCTTCTCCTTCAGCACCTCGAACCCAACCTTCTTAGCCGTCTCGGCTATGTCCTTGTAGCTCCTCAAGCCAGGCAACGCATCACCCCTCTCGATCCCCTGGATCACATCCACGTGTTCCTCATCCTCGCCGTTGAATCTCTCCGTCGTCACCCACTCGTACGACACGTACAGCGAACCGGGTTTCAGAACCCGGTACACCTCCGCGTATACCTCCTCCAGCTTCGGCGCGTGGCACGTCGCCTCGATCGAATACGCGCCGTCGAACGAGTTGTCCTCGAACGGCATCTCGAGGAAATTCCCGCAAACGACGTCGCAGAGGGAGTCTAGACCGGCCTTCTTGTTGTGCATCTTGGCCCGATTGACCTGGTACTCGTTGATCGTGATCCCCACGACCTTGGCACGCGAGTGGGCGGCGATCGCACGCATGGGACCGCCGACGCCGCATCCGACGTCGAGAATTTTCTGGTTGGGCTCAACTTTGATGAGATCGACGGCCATCTCCTCGTGGAGGCGCGTGGATTCGCGGTCGGATTTGCCGGGGATGGAAGGGGAGAAGTGGAAGGACTGGCCCCACCCCCATTCGTAGATGTCGGTGACGAGGTTGTAGAAGGTGTCGACGAAATCAGGGACGTTCTCGGTTTTCTCGATCTCTTTGGGGCGGCGGAAGAAGGACCAGTACTCGTTGTAGTTGTCTTGGACTTTCTCGGCGGAGATGGATCCGCCGGAGAGATCGACGGCGCGTTTGCCCTTGACTTCGGCGGGGCCGAGGATGCAGACGAACCAGTAGAGGCCGCCGCCTAGGAGGGCGACGGTGCAGATGAGAGCGAGAGAGTCCATATTCTAGAGAGAGAGAGAGAGATGTAGTAGTGGAGTGGAGTGGAGTGGAAGAGAGAGAGAGTGCGTGAAGGTATCTAATCTAGGCTTTTGTTTGCCCTTATCACTTTGTACTTTGTAGAAAAGCAATGTATGGAGGTGGGGCGTCAATAGCGGAGTATTTTACTCTCTACTTTTTAATTTTTCCTAAGCAGGAAAAGGGCATTTTTTTAAAATTTATTTTTGGTAAACAATTTAATTAAAAAAAGATGCTACCATGAGTAAACACACCCACGGACGGTGCATATTAATCGTCCAAAAGTATTTTCGACAGTCCGGATTTTAAACACTCGTTGACCGGTAAGAACTCTTACCGGTCAACGAGTGTTTAAGTTCTTATCGGTCAACGAGTGTTTAAAATTCGGACTGTCGATTAGTTGAAGTGGATGGTTAAGATGCGTTCGTGCATATTGGGTACGCGAATGTGCATACTCATAGCAGGACTGATTCAATTAATAGAGGAACCATATATTTTGATGATTCAAATCGTTCATCTTACCTGTTTTAATATTTTGTTAAAAATTCAAATTAATCGGACACTTATGCAAATATTGAGAAAGCCAATAAGCTAATGGTATTCAAAGGAGCATTATTAATTACTGATGTTTTATTCCACTAACTCAAAAAAGTCAAAAAGTCAGTTTATTTTTAAAATCGAGACAATCACTCTCTCATAATACATTACATAAAAAGCCGTAAAAAAACAAAAAGTCAATAAGCTGACTTAGTGGAACACCCCCGAATATCCAATAGAGGAGTATTTCAATTAATGTACGGGAATGTACACCGTACATGATTAACCTACTATTCAAGAGCAAGCCCTTCAAGTGATCAATGGAGATTCCTAGACTTGGGTAGCAAAATTGATGTGTTAGGTCATTCGTACAACGTTTGAAAAAGGATTACTGTTTAGGTAGGAATTAGGATCTCGAAGGATGTGGTCCGTCCAACGGCCAAAGCTGTAACGTTTAGAACAATTAAATATTTTTCAGTAACAATTAATCTTTTTGACGAAAATATTTTTTCAATTTCTAGCTATCATTGAGACTAATATAATAATTAAATATCTTGACCAAACATAAAATGTTCAGTAACAATGAATGTTTTTTTATGTAAAGTCACTAGCACACAAAAAAAAAAAACTTTATTCCAACTCATCAATAAAAAAGGAAAAATACTTTTTGGTACTCCATTCTTGCAAACATACTTCAATTTTTTCCTTTTCAATGTACTTATAAGCATCATTATTTGTAATCTTAAGCACCAAATTAAAGTCTAAAGTGCATTCTTTAAAATATTGAGTGAAATTTTTTTTTCTTTTAACAATAATTATTCACCGAGATGGATGGCTCGAATATCGTACTGCAGGGTTGTAGTATAAAACCCTGATCCAAAAGATTTGTGATTACATATCGAAAACAAGTTAGCCAAGATGAAATTTTGTTGAGAAAGATACTACTCTGGTCTTTTCTTTTCTTTTTTTAAATTCGATCCATATTTTGATACTTCTTTATTCAACAAGTTAACTAAGACAAAATTTCTAGAGAAAGATTCTATTATGGTCTTTTTTTAAAAAAAAAATCGATTCATATTTCGATACTTCTGGATTCCTTTACACGAATAATTGATCTCAAATATATATATTTTTTAAAAAGAGTAAGAACAATTGACTGAACATTAAGACTACTAGCTGTCCTAAAAGACAATTAATTTAGTTCAAATCGTTGGGAATATTAGCTGTTTCCAGACTCAAAATGAGTTTCAAACAGAATATTAATCGGATGGGATTAAAAGAACCACAAAAAAAAGGAGTAAATGAATTATATATTCTCCATGTCCTTCAAACAGGAAAAAAAAAAAAACTACTACAAGACGAATGGTATTTTTTTTGGAAGTGTAAGAACTTCATTAATAAGAAATAAGAACTATTACAACCTACCGAGATATTCCTTCCGTCCCAATTTGATACTCCCTCTGTCCGTCCCATTTTGTTTGTCAATTTTTGATCAACTAATACAAGTGAAAAAGATATAATTTACCCAAGAAAGACAAATTACACAACCAAATCAAATGAATCATACATCCATAGATAAATTGAAACGGCGGTCAGTTACGAGAGATCAAACGAGCAGCTGTCACGATAGTTTCACTATTCAAGATAAATTAATCCGGCAGTCAATTGTCAGACAAATGGTATTCAAACAAGCATTATTACCGAATATCCAATAATATTCAATTGTTATACATGATTAACCTATTCAAGAGAAAGGTGATTTGAGCTAGACTTAGTAGGCAGCAAATTGGATTTGTTTTAGGTCAATCTAAGAACGAACGAATTTAGGATTACTCCTTTGGCTGTATTTGGATGACCGGAATCTTTAGTAGGAATAAGAATATGATTACCAGGAATCAAATTCTTGGGAATTTTCTTGGGTAGGAATAGGAATATGATTACTGGGAATAGAATTCCTAGGAATTTGATACCTGGAGGAATTGCATTTCAATGTTTGGATTCATTCAGTAATTTTACGCAAGAAGCAATACTTTTGGAAATTTATTAAAGTCAACATTTCCTTTTTCTTAATAAATGAGCCAGGAATCTGAGATTCTCATGGGGTAAGAGAGGGATCAGATTCTCATCCAGTCTAGGAATGAGATTTCTGGTTGAATATGTCATTAGGAATCACATTCCTATTCATGCATCTATCAAACGTCGGAATAAAAAAAATCTGGCATCACATTCTCGTTCCTGCATGTTCCAAACGTTGGAATCATGGGTAAAAAACATCATATTCCCATTTCCCTTTGAGATTACTGTCATCCAAACTGAGCCTTTAGGTAAGATAGATGGATACGGTCCAACGGTTAAAGCTATACTAATTTATATAGAAACACTAAAACCTTGTGCGTCATTGTGTAATTAATTTTTTGTTTATTATTTTCCGATTTCTATCATTGAGACAAATATGGCGTAATAATTAAATATTTTGACCAAAACCTAAAAGGCTAACGTTTAGCAACCAAGAATATTTTGCGATGTAAAGTCATTTGGAAGAAAAAAGCTTTATTCCAACTCATCAATAGAAAAACAAAAATACTCGTTATTACAAATTATGTACTTAAATTTTTTCCATTTTAGTGTACTTCAAAAACAACGTTCTTTGCAATCTTAAGCACCAAATTAAAGTCTAGAGTACATTCTTTAAAATATCGAGTGAAAATTGTCTTGCCCCAAAAATCCAACACTAACAGAAACAAAAACCCTGCATTGCAGTGTCGCTCTATAACTCAATAGTACGGCATTCGAGTAGTCTATCACGCAAGATCTGAACCGTTTATTGTCGATGTGAAATTCGTATCTCTAATTGTCGAGATCAACGGTTCGGATGCCGCATTATAAGATCCCTTGATTTCAGTATGCCTTTCGTATTTTTTTTTTTTGGTAAAAATAGGGAAATATATATCTTGTCTGCCAAAGCTCATATCCTTGAATTCCAATAAACTAAAATAAATACATTTTAGATAACTGAACCCCCGTATCTGTTTCTAATCAATGGAAAACTAAGGGCAGCTCTGTGTAGAATGTGCTGGGTTCAGTAAAATAATCATGGTATCAGTGGTGGTAAGTGGAGTATATAATAAACGGAATGGCTTGTCAGATCTGTAGGTTTTGGATTTCACCGGTGCGTTTATATTTAGTTGGAGTCTATCTGATTATTTGAGTATTTGTTTTCTTTTATCTTTGGCTAATACATTATTTATTTTACGACCGCTAAATCTAGATATAAATTTTCCCACAAACTGTGCGTCAAACGTGTGTGGGTTGGAGATAAAGAAATTGATTGCCTTTCGTTTTTTTTTTTTTTCATTAGTTAGATGATTAATTTAGCTTTATTCAATATATTTGTAATGAACTCGGTAATGAGAGATTTTTTAAAAAAATCCATTAGAAACTCTTAGTGCTTTGTTCAAATATTTGTAATGAACTTGGATTGGTAAAATGGTCTTTGCTTTGAGACTTAGGGGTTTGCTCTCACCTCAGGTCTCAGGTTCGATTCGTCTTGCCAACAAACTCTTGGGGCATCTAGGAGTTATGCACAGTTATTACCTCCAAGGTTCCGGAATTAATCGAAGTGTACGCAAACTGGCTCGGATATCCGATTATAAAAAAAAAAAAACATTGGCTTTGGAGGATCACATGTGTGGTGGTGGCTAGCTTTTGGCACCCGCGTCACATGGAACTTGCTCTAGAATGTGCCTTTCACGTTGCCAATGCATTCTCATCAAAAGCTGGTTTCCTAAAGATACTTTTGCCTGTAAAGATTCTGCGATATTCGACTTTTTATTTTTTTGGGTCAAGTAAAAGTTAATGTCAGTCCGTTTTGAGAAGAATTTGGGTGTCAACCAGTACACGTTACTCGGCGTGTATTTTGACTCTCAAAAAATATGCTGGACGGTCTGAATTTTAGAGAGAGAGAGATGAAGATTTAGGAGAAATATGAATCATCCAACACATTTTTGAAGGACTCAGATGCACGTTGAGGTAACGCCATATGGTACCTGGCCGACACCCAGAATTTTTTCATCCGTTTGGGTAATCTGATAGTATTTTTTGTTTTTGTTTTGGGGCGATGGCTGCATCTCTGTAGGCAAAATGCGTGGGAAAAATGTCATTATTTAGTTTAGGTAGCCACCAAATATGTATATTCCCAACAACCTAGGCATTTAAGTTATTCAAATCCCAAATTTTAATTCAAGAACCCTAGCCTTTTGAACTCCTTCATTCATGGCTTCTTTATTCAACTTGAAATAGTGGAATTGCCGTGGGCCACCGTGTTCATAGTCAACGGTACGTCTATTCGAATTAAATGCTATGAACAATCGTGGAAGTCGCCACCCCAAGGCTAGGCCCATAAGATGCGATGGTATTGAATTCCGCAGAGCGAGAGATAGTGAGATTGTAATTAACAAACCTATATTGTGATTTTGTCGTCGTTAAGGCCAATTGTGTAGAGAGAAACCAGCTCTTGAAAGGGTTTCTCATGGGTTCGTTAGCTAAGACATAAATGGACATGCAAGGGAGATGAGTAAGAGAGAGACCAGCGAGTGCTACAATAAATTACTAGACCAGAGTGTTACTGATAAGTGCCGAAATATGTATATTTGGGCCTCTAATTTGTATTTGTTAGTGATATTTCTTGGACATGTGATACTTGTGGAGGTTGCCTTTGCTATCTATGCTTTTTCCGGATGATCTTGTGCGTAAATTCGCCGCTTTGTAGGTGGCAAAGGAGGATTGTCAAGATGTTCTTTTTTGGGAGCCTGCAAAGGATGGGTGTTTTTCGGTCAAGTCAGCTTATTTTTTGCAATTCCAGGAGAGGTATGCTAATGAGGTGAATCCTAATCATGTTTTTTCGGGTTTGTGGGGGAAGATATAGGCTCTGAACTTCCCACCTAAATTTATGTTCTTTATTTGGAAGATTATTTATCGGATATTGGCGGTGAAAGAAGGTCTTTTGAAAAGGCATATGGAGGTGGATCCATTATGCCCGGTTTGTGGTACTGCTCGGGAGACGATGGAACATTTGTTTTTTGAGTGTGAGTTAGCTAGAAGATTTTGGCGTGCATCTCATTTGGGTTTCAACTTTGAAGTGGGCTCTCCTATGAGTGTGGAAGGTTGGTTGGCAGAATGGGTGAGGATGGCGCCGGATCGGGATGCGATCTGGGACTCGGTGTGCATTTTGTGGATTATTTGGTGTGTGAGGAACGAGGTTAATTATGTACAGGGATGTTCAATGTTCGGTTGAGGAATTGTTATCAAGGCTTCTGACTCTGAGAGGTTTGTTGAAGGTTTCTGATTTTGGAAGGAAAGTTGTTCATGCTGGTTTGATTGTTGGGAATTGTGGCCAGCAAAGGTGTATTAGGGAGGGAAAGGTTTCCTTCCAGTTTAGGAGGGGAGATCGGTTGCTGGGTCCTCTCAACGTTTTGTGTTTGTTACGGATGGAGCTGGGGTGGCGGATTCGTTATGTGGTGCGTATGCTTGGGTTTGCTTGATCAGACCAGGAGAACTTTGCAGCAGCACGTGCAGCAGGTAACAATCCATTCGGCAGCAATGGTGGAGATTTTGGCCGGTCTTAAAGCTATGGAATGGCCTTATGCTCAGGGTGCCTTGGAGATTGTCATCCACACAGATTGCTTGGACTTTGAGAGGAGTGTGTTGCATCCAGGGATCCCTTGCTCCAACCGATATTATTGAACTTCCATAACTTGTGTTTTAAGTTTATGTTTGTTAAAGTTGTTAAAGTTTGTAGGAATGTTGTGAACAAGGCTCACTCCCTTGCTAAGGGGGCGTTATGTACTGGTTGATGTTTTATTTAATGGGATGATCTCTTTTGGTCGAAAAAGTCAATTTGGGGTCAAAGTGCAAAGAGTTTAAATAATGATTATTGATTTGCAATTGCATGAAGCCCAAGGGACTCTTTATGTAGTGAATACATTAAAACACTATATACTCCCTCCATCCGTGTTTGTTGATCCATTTTCGGCATTCATGTCATGTTTTGACGCCATGGTTTTAGAAAGAATGTCATGGGTGTTAAATTGCCACGTCAGCCTAAGAAAACTTAGATATCTTAAAATTTAAAATAAAAGGTTGGAGAAGCTCCGAGTAAATCAATTTATAAAATTTGTTGAGCACTTTATTTCTTCTAAAAATCAAGGAAATAAGTAATTTGATAACTTAATGACAAAGATAGTATAGTACATTTCTACTGACGTTTTTATAAAATGCTACTCCCTCCGTTCCATAATGTTTGTCCGGCACGGAGTCCAAGGACTAAAAAAAATAGACTTTGCTCTACGAAAAAAATTATTATTTTTGCACAAATTAATAGATGAATGTTTGTTCTATTATTTTTTGGAAAAACAATTAATTTTTTTTTACAAAGAACTCTTTTTTTTTTAATCCTTGGACTCCGTGCCGGACAAACATTATGGAACGGAGGGAGTATTAAACTAAGGGGCTAAGGATAACTAATCAATTTAATATTTTCTCCCGATAATTTAGTCCACGAACTCTATCAACTTCCACTATCATTTTTCAAATTATGTACTCCCTCCGTCCTCATTTTATAGTCTCAGTTTGCACTTTTTGTTGTCCCAAAAAAATTGTCCCATTTCAAAACTAAATGGGCAATAGGTAATGAATTCTCTCTTTTACCCATCCTTTTGAAATTAGCACTACTAAAAAAGTAAGAAAATATAATGATTGAAAGGTAAAATGAGAAAAGTAGATTTTGAAAAGTACAATGATTATGTTCCCTTATTTAGTTGGAATCCCCAAAAGGGACCATAAAATAGGGACGGAGGGAGTAGTAATTATTGGGTCGTACGGCCCGACTTGTACCCAAAGTTTATCTACATCAGCTTAAAGGAGTAACTGCGGTTCCCTGCGGGGCTAGTTACATCAAGAGAAATGAATTTGTGCTCCTCATCTAACTTCACTCTAGTTTCGGCTTGAGCGAGGGTTCGATCGAATAGGCCTATCAAGCAGGATAGGTGACCATGAACAGTTGGAACTTGCTTCCAATCGCAATGTCAAGAGCAACCCGGGACTAGGGCGTCCTACTCTTAGCAACAAACGAGAGAGATTAACTAAATAGTCATGTCATGCTCCGATGCTCGTGCAAAAGAAGTGACTTCCTGCTTCCGACTTGCTACTGCCCCCGAAGGATATACTTTCGGAATCTCAATGTCGGGAACTTACCTATTATAGTATAGGACCGGGCCAGGTAGAATGTAGTTGTAAAAAAAGAAACTGCACCTCCTTCGACTACCTAAAAGAAAGGAACTCACCATCGCCGATTGATTGATGAGATATGTAATAATTAGATACCTAATATTCTTTCACAACTTTTTGTATCAAGATAAAAATGGAGTACTACTGTACTACGTAGTTTTGTATATGGAGTCTATGGAAAATGGAGTGGAAGATAAATCCAGATTCGAAAACCAATTCGAAATTGTAATAATTGAAGTCAAATCTCGAGTTACGAGAGTATGCATTTTTGGTGGCGTCCATATGTTTAACGATAAACACCACAAAAAATTGCAATGCTGCAGCGTGTGGGGGGCACCGCCATCCCAAGAGCATCTAACTTACTCAGAGGTGTATAGGCTCTCAACTCTTTCTGTTTGAGGGTCTGCACTTCCCAAATCCAGATTCCAAAACCAATTCGAAATTGCATTAATTGAAGTCAAATCTCGAGTTACGAGAGTATATATTTTTGTGGCGTCCATTTGTTTAGCTATAGATGCCACAAAAATTTGCAGTGTTGCAGTGTGTCGGGGCACCGCCATCCCAAGAGCACCTTACTTTTTTTTTTATCAGCCAAGAGCACCTCACCCACAAAAATTTGCTCTCAACCCTTTATGTTTGAGGGTTTGGACTTCCCAAGAATTCATAAGTTTAACTGGTTTGGACAGCCCAAATTTACCATTTGTACACTTTAGTGGACCCCCAAAAGGCAACATAATCAATCATTTGCTTGATTTAATTCTTGTGACTTGTGAGGCCAAGCCCAACTACTCGCACTACCACTCAGGCCCAACTTGACTGCACGTGGGTGTCGGACCCATTTTTACTGGTTCCAGTTTTTTTTTTTTGGTTAGACGTCACGGCCTAAGGGGTGTCAGCTTAGATTTAGGGATGGCAATTCAATTCGCTCCGTCTCATATTTTTAAAACATTGTCTTACAGAACTTACAAGATTCATATTAGATATATAATTACTTATCAATTTAAAGATATCACTAATTTTTTATCTGGTTGCAATAGAACGGGGCACAAATAAATTCGGACAGAGGAAGTAAATTTTTAGGGTATAGGGTTGGGGTAGGGGGATAATAGGAAAAACCTAACCGAGTTAGGGTAGGGTTAGGTTAGATATCACTCCTCCCCGATACCCGCCGCGAACCTGTTTCAAAATTTTTTATGCATATGTAATTTTTTTTTATTTCTATATTTTTACCTTTACAACTAGAATCCCATGTTAGATATTTTGCAGTGCCGAGCGGGCACGGCCACATGGTGCGGAGTGCGCATCCCGGCAGTCAAAAACACTAAGGGCGGGGTAGGGGAGGGGATATATTTTCGGGTCGGGGTATGGCAAAACCCGCCCCGCCCCGCCCCGTTTCCATTCCTAAATTAGGAGATATTTTCAGTGCCGAGCGGGCACGGCCACGTGATGCAAAGCACGCATCTCGGCAGTACAAAAGTGTCCCAGACTAGATTTTCCCCCTCTCTTTAAAAGCTAGGCCATCCAAGACGTTTTTGAACAGTCGAACACCACGTAGGCAGTGTCCTCTCAGAATTGAAAATTTTCTCCTAGCTTAGAGCTAGCATTCACGTCGGTGTTTGCCATTTTACCCTTGACATGGTTATTTTTTAGCAATGAATATTGAATTGTGTCATTTTGCCAAAAAAAAAAATTGGTAAGGGTACTGCACCCACATGTCATTTTGCCAAAAAAAAATTCAACATTGCCATAAATTTTGCCATTTTGACAAAAGAATTGGCATTTGTCAAATTAGAGAGACTTATTTGGTTATGGGTGTGGCACTCAATTTGCCAATTTTTTTTTTTAATTTTATAGAAATGACCACAAATTCTCTCAATTACAGTAACCGGCGTGGTTGCTTTTATGCGCACTTTGACTAATACCCTCTCTGGTCCGATCAAACACTGACCATCCACGCCAAAATCAGAGGATTCACAAGATTTTACATTTTGCCTATCTGACCTTAAAAATGGAATCCTAGACAATTGTTTTTTGTTTGCGTAACAAACCCACTAAACACAAATAAAAAATAAAAAAAACCCACTAAACAATCGGACTATCGGTTAGGGCTATGTACTAGATCAAGTTGCTTCCACTGTAAATCAAGCCCCAGTTGGCACAACTCAAACTTGCACGCCTCAAAGCGTAACCAAATTCATCACGCTTCCAAACATTACTGAAAAAGTAGAACACAATAATAGAAGGTAGAACTAAAACATTACAGAAAGCACATAATTTTTGGCAAAGATGATGTGGTGCCTGTTGATATTGGCAACCCAAAAATTATGAGCATGGGTTCATAATCATTCACTAGATACATTCATACATAGTTTGTACATATTTCCCAAACACGATAAACAACAGAATCATAAAAATTAGAGTAGCGTGTTCTTTAAGGAGTTAATTAGGGAAAATAATCTACTTTGTTGCACACGATATATATATGTATATCAGAGAGGATCAGGTCAGGACTCCCGGACCTTGTTAAAATCCGGACCTCCCCTGTCCCGGCTATTTCCCGGCCAAATGATCGGGATCTGAACCGTTGGATGTGTTTAAAATGTGTTTTCAAGGGTTTATGCGAGGATTCGGTAAAAAAATGACCGGGAATGGCTTCATCCGAGCAATTTTCATACAAACCGTAGGATAAATATTTCATGGAAAACTGCTTGGATGAAGCCCTTCCCGGTCTTTTTTTTTTGCCGAATCCTCATGTATGACCTTTAAAACACATTTTAAACACATCCAACGATTCGGATCCCGACCATTTGGATGAGAGAGGGGAGGTCCGTATTTTAACAAGGTCAGGGAATCCTGACACGATCCTCTCTGTATATATATATCTTCAATTTGGTCATCTCTTATATATAATAAAAAGTTTTAGTACGCATATGGCCATGGGGTCAACTCAATTTCATATGCCATCGATAGTGGTTTTAACTCTAAAAAGTGAACGTTTCAATCATCAATGTGGACTAGTGAGAATCCATAGATAATTTGAGGACGAGAGAGGATTTATGTCCATAGTAATTTATTTCAGAAGCCGCACAGAATATTTAGTCAATCACTATTGCTTGTCATAGTAGTACTAATTAATCCCAAAAATGAAGTTGTTTGATTTGTGAAAGTAAAATAATAAACCGCAGTTATTTCCTATAGTTATAATTTAGTTCAAATTTATTTCAAATTTATTCAGCATGATCACCATGTTCTTACTCTCCAAAAACCAAAAAAAAAAAACCCAATCACGATGTTTGTATATAAAGTGCAAGTATCACTGCAGACCTTAATTAGATGGTTGTGATTTAGCTCTAATTTATTGAGCATGATCAGCATGTCATACTCTCACAAAAAGTGCATGAATCTTTGTAGACCTTAGGGTTTAGAGCGTGAGATCTAGGATTCGACTCTTATGATACAGGAGGTTTGTCCTCGTAATAATCTAACAATTCTAACATACTACTAGCATATTCTATCATCTGACAAAAAAAAAAAAGAGGGTGTCTTTGCAATATCATAACGGTTGAGAATTATGTACAAGGCCGGCCCAAGTATTTGGAGACTATATACAGTATCTTTTTTATTGCTTTTGGCTAATTTAGCAATAAAAAATTCAAAGCAAAGATGAACCGTTGGTGCACAGCAGGTGCACAGCTGTGCACCATCCGAGTCGTCTGTTGCTCGGATGGACGGCCCAGATTTCACCTCGGCACCCTTGCATCCGAACCGTTGGTTGTCGTGCGTGCAAGATGAAATTTGAGCCGTCTGTCCGAGCAACAGACGGCTCGGATGGCGCACAGCACCTGATGTGCATGGGGCTGCACAGCAGCAACCCCAAATCCTATATATAGGCGCCAATATATATTTGGTGTCAAATTAAAATTTAACTGTCAATGATGTTGGGTTCGAATCTCACAACATCAAAATCCATTCGAGAAAATATTTCCAAACATTAAACTTTAAAAAAAAAAAACTACCTACTCCTGTGCATTTGACTGAAGTTTAGACTTAACTAACTATAATTCCGAGCACAAACATAGTAACAGTAATACCAACATGTAGGGCTGCAAATGAACCAAGCCGTTCGCGAGCTTGGCTCAGTTCGGCTCGAAAAGAGCTCGTTCGAACTAGGTTCGTTAAGATTTTATTGAGGCTCGGCTCGAGCTCGAGCTCGTTAAAATCTTAACAAACAAGCCTGAGCACGACAAGGCTTGGCTCGGTTTGGCTCGATAACGCTCGTTTACTTTTTAGAGGAATAAAATAATACAACTTCTTATTCCAATTTGATATCTTAATGTGCTATCTTTTAAAAAACTTATTAAATTTCACTATTATTTTGAAATTGAGACTATTTTTCGATAGAGTATATAGATATAAAACATAAATACATGCACAAGTAAAACTTTCTTTGTTTTCTTAAGCCCATGGAATTTTATATATATTTTTTCGTTGGCTTGTTAAGGCTCGTGAACAAACTCGAGCTCGAGTCAAGCCTAGGCCAGTTCGGCTCGAGCTCGGCTCGTAAAATTTTTACTAAGCTCGAGCTCGAGCTCGAATTCGTTAAAAACTTAATAAACAAGCTTTGAGCATAGCAAAGCTCGGCTCGACTTGGCTCGTTTGTAGCCCTACCAACATGGAAGCGATTGAACTCGCAATCAGTAGGAGGTGGTCAGAATTCTTACTAATTATACAATATTAAGCATTGATAAAAAAAAAAGTTAATTTTTTTAATATATAATATTACTTTTATCGATCGGGACCTTATTTTGGGAGAAGTTTTTCAATGCATGTGACATGATTGAGAACCAATCTGGACCATAAAATGTGGACCTCACATGTTTGTGTGGTCCAGATTGATGCGATCTTGCCCAAGGAGGATTGAAAAATTGCTCCTACTTGGAGGCCTTTGAGCATCTCCGACACATCTTCAAAACTCCAAAGTGGAGAATAAATATCACATATTAAAGGGAGATTGAATAATTTATCCACTATTTTCTTCAACTTTTGTACTTTTGTGGGTGATCCATAGTCCTTTTTAGAGAGTTGGTCTCCAAATTTACTTTTTGGTCTCCAAATATGGAGACCACACTTCCATTTTGAAGACTAAATCTCTATAAATGACGATAGGTCTCTCTAAAATGCACAAAAAATTAAATAAATAAAAAATACTATACAAAATTCTCTCTCGATATATATCACATCCATTCTCTATTTTGAGGTTTTGGAGATGCTTTTAGGCCTCAGTGGATTGGCCTTCCCTAGGACCAGCCTACCTATGTATAATATTTTAATAGTGTACATTTTTTCACAAATTTTAATGTTACTTGATTTATAGAGAATTACTCAAATGATAAAATAAAGTAAAATCAGTATTTGCTGAAATCAACTGTTGATTTTATGATTCGAGAAACTTTCCTTACCTTAGGTGAACTTACAAGCAAGTAGCCACACATCCTTCTTTTACCGTCACTTCTTCGCCAACTCTTTGACTTCAATGTCACTAGATTGAAAACCAAGACAAGCTTCGATCCATAATTAATTATGGACATACCCCAATAGATGATTTTTGACCTTCGGACTTTCATGTAACTTTTTTATGGACAGTACTATTCATACAGTTAATTATGTAAAGATTATGTACAGGTATGTTGTGTACAGGGACGGAGCCCGGAGGCAGTAGGGGCGATCGCAAGGGGAAAAAAAATCTGTAGTATTATTAATTAGAAAAAAAAATTTCCTATGAATTATATATGCTCCTCCTGCAAAATATTTTGAAAAAAAAAAATTTGCCCATGCGTAGTGAATTTCTGGCTCAGTCCCTGGTTGTGTTGGCCCCATTCATATCTCACACGAATGATCGAAGCCGTTTATGATTTTTAAAATAATGCTTATTCGTAGTCGTAAAAATCAGCTCAATCGGATATCGGTAAATGCTCCATCGTTTCATCCAAAAAAAAAATTCTTAATCAAAAACTGGATGAACCGATGGAACATTTACCGATGTCCGATTGAGCTTATTTTTTGTAGGGTACCAGTAAATACTACTTTAAAAAAATATGATTGGCTTCGATTATTTGTCTGGGATCCAGAGTGGGCCCAACACAACCAATTTGTACGAAATTCGTACATAACTTCTGTACGCATATATTTATCGCTTTTTTTTTTTTAATGTTGTAGCCTGTAGCTAGGGCTGGCCATTTCCTCGAACCCGCGCGCCCGAATCTAATCTGATCCCCAATTCGAACAGATTGGCAATATGGAGATCTGTTTGGAGATTGGATAGGATATAGAGATTTTTTTTAAAAATGTTTGGGGATCGGATAGGGGGTGGAGATAGGCATGTCCCCGCCCCAAATCCATTCACCTATCCATCTCCGCCCCGCTCTTCCCCTTCCCCGAAATCTAGGGGTCTATTAGGAGTTATTAAAGTTTGGGGTCTCACTAAATTTTCTCTAAACATATGGGGTCACACTAAATTTTTTCGAAACATAGGTGAATTTTAAGTAAGTTTGGGTTTTCTCTTGATGGCAGTTTGTGTTGTGCTTTGGATACTCGTCATTTGCTGGCGGTATTCTCGGTGACCGATGCTTCAATATTGTCTTTTTATTTTCCTCGTAGCTGCTTGCTGTTGTAAAATTGTTGGGAACATGCAAGGATTGCTTCCTATTTTCTTTAGTAATCTGTAACTATTTCCATTTATTTCTTCTTCTTGTTTATTTTTTTTCAAAAAAATGTTTTTTCATTTTTTTTTGTTTTAACCGGGTTATATATACCGTAATACTTTGCTGACAGTGGTCAGATTAATTTTTAACCTGTTACAAGCACCGGTCCGGTGGTCAGATTAATTTTTAACTGTCATCAATGACGGTGCGTTCGAATCTGGTAACATCAAATCCATTGGAGGAAATATTTTCAAATAGTCAACATTTTTTTAAAAAATAAATACTACTGTAACACCTGCTCTCAATACATTTGACTGAAATTTTAACCTCACTAATCTGACTTTTACCGAGAAAACAATAAGAATAATACCAACATGCGAAAAATTGAACTTGCAACCATTAGTGAGGCGGTAAATATATGGGTACCGACCAAACGGGGATAGACCACGTACCGATGGCGCCGGAGACCTCCGTGTGGGTCCCAAACGGCCGATCCGAGCCGTTCATCATGCTCAAAATCAAAATCCGAGTGGGCCCTGCGCGGGAATCGAGGCCATCGGACGACTGTAAGTGCTAGATCCAAAATCACCTCATTTCGTGCAAACACACGATGAACGGCTCGGATTGGCCGTTTGGGACCCACAACGGAGTCTCCGGCGCCGTCGGTCCTTTTTGGTCGGTACATATAGCATTGTTCTGAGTGAGGTGGCCAGGATTCTTACCGCTTGTACAATATTAAGCATCGATAAAAATGTGAATTTTTTTTTTATATACAATACTTTTCTAAGCGCGGGTCCTATTTTGGAGGCCTGTAACGGCTGCTTCATTGGCTTGCCACCGGGCTTGATTATGTATTACCATAATTTTAAAAAATGAGTGTAAAATTCTTCACAAATGTTAATGGTACGTTAGGTGGATTTATATACCTTGCTTGAACTTACAAGCAACGCATCCTTTCTTTCACCGTCACTCCTTCGCTAACTCCTTGACTTTTTCATGTTAACTCGATTGTAGACCAAGACAAGCCATGCCAAATTGATCCACAATTAATTGAATCCTTTTTCAACATATTAGCTGAATTTTTTACCCCACCATTCGTGGTGTAGAGCTGCGTCTCTTGCCAGTGGCGGAGATATTAAGGGGCCGGCAAGATTGTTCCCACCCAAAAGATATTCGAAGAAATAAATATTGTAGATTTTATTTTAAATACGCAAAATTTTGCAGGATCCAGTATATGCACACGATAATTATTTATTGCTTGATGGTACCACGCGTTACCAAAACATGATATCACTAATATCTCGAATTTCATTTTATTAGCATTTATAATAATAATAATTATTCTATATACAACAACTAGAAGAGTCAAGGTTAATTTTTAAAACTGAATGACTCCGTCCCTGACTCTAGCACTTCCGTCAAGGCAGGCGATACCGACATCTACCATAATCTTTTTCAAAAACAGGAAACATGTCAGCAATTAAGCAAACCAAAGTTCACATGTACTAATATAAATAAGATACAAAGCATTTCAAGGAATTACTTGTGAGTTGAGCCTAATGGCCTTTTTCTTTTGAGTAGGTCAAGGTGCTTCTTTTTCTTCTTTTTTTCTTTCTTGATAATCAGGTGTCCGGGCCAGCTTTCGCGCACCTCAATTAATCTTGGGAAACCAATCTCATCGTCCACTAGTCGGGGCTCATTTAAAACCAGAATAAAGTCCTGTAGGTCAAGGTGCTTCTTCTTTCTTTGGCTTTTAGAGAGAGAAATGGGAAAGCTATGAACATAAATAGGTACAAAGCGCTTGCTTTGAATGTCTATTGGACTTTTCCTTTTAGGTGCTTCTTCTTCCGTTGGCTTTTGTAGATAGATAGATACAGACATATATAGATACAAAGCACTTACGTTATCATCAATATAGGTGCATATATATAACACGTACAAGACTTGATGTATTATATTACTTGTAGGTAAGAGAGAGAGAGGAGAGAGGTAGAGAGAGAGAGAGAGATGGTGATGGAGATGAAGAAGCTGTTGGGATTGAGTCCTCTGTTCATGACGGTGTTCCTGCACAGCTTCTCAACATTCATGGTGATTCCGGCCATAACTGATGTTACTATGTCAGCCATTTGTCCCGGAGAAGATGAGTGCTCTATTGCCATCTACCTCACCGGAATTCAACAAGTGGTATGTTATCTCCTTAATTTTTCAACTTTTCCTCAATATTTCTGTTCCCAATTCAATTACAAATAGAATCGGTCCTCCCGTGAAAGTCCGGTGATGGTCCACTAGTCCTTGGTGCGGTAGTTGTTATGACTCTTTGGTCCTTTCCGGAACTTGCTGCGGATCTAGAGTCCTTGTGGTCACCACCAGAGGAGGGTTGCTATGCCTAGTCTGCCCTCCTCTGTCCTTTTCGCTTACAAATAGTAAAGCCAATGTGCACTGTTTTATGTTTGCTCACCCGGAAATATTCATGTCTATAACCGTTCGATACATATGAGTTCCACAAACTAATCTGTTTGCAACGGACTATGGTGGACATGCATATTTGTGTCAAGTTCTACCTAGAATCGCTCGTTGATATTATCAATTTTGGCTTTTTGGTTTGTCAAATGTCAAATGAAAATTGAATTTAGTTGTTACGTTGTCCATTCGATTCGATTAAGCAGTACAGAGTTTGTCTCCCAGTCTAGGGAAGCTTCCTCTCCGTACTTCATCCCTCCATCCTCTTCCATATTTTAACTTTTTGTCCACATTTATGAAATAAGCCGTTCACCTGTAGAACACGCAAAAAAACTATACGTCTACTAAGCATGATTGAAGATCAATAAACGCATGAACACATTGCAAATTTTTATGCAATGAATGGTAAATACGGTCTACAATTTAACCTTAGAATTTACAGAAAAAAAAAAAAAAAAACTCATTCACATATCTATTGATATCTGTTATACTGGGGTGGGTGCTGTGTATCCGGGTGCTATGCACCGTGTTGTGCACTCCTCGGCCATCCGATCATATTTTGGACGGCCCGGACGCATTCGGCAATTTTAATTTATTTTTATCAGTAAAAAATCAAAACATATCCGGACCATCCAAAGCACAATCGGATGGCCGAGTGGTTTATAGATTTATAGTGTTTAACGTGTTGTACAAGATGAATGATTTGGATCATAATTTTTTGCTTGAAATGTATGGAGTGGAAATGATTCCTCCAGTCTAAGGTATAACCGGTTTGTAGATACTTGGTAATTCCTTTAAGAAAAATGCTAAAATCAGCCTTTTGGGCTGACATTACGGTTTAATAAATATATTGAAAAGTATGAAAAATATATGAAAGTATGTGAAAGGGTATTAAAAAGTATAAAAAATATATTAGAGTGTTTTTTTTTTTTTTAATCTTTTTCTTTACTTATTGATAGCCCAGTTATCTCTGAAAATAGAAGGAAACGTTTTTAGGTGTGAACTGTGTGGTGCCTTTCTCAATTACTATTCTTTTTGCAAGGCTTCTTAATTCTTAGCAGGTCAAATACTGATATTTTAATTATGAAATACGTTATCAGCCGCGTTGTAAAAGAGGACTAATTATTGGGTATTCCTAGTCAATGAGTTGTCGCAATATAAAGCACTGCACGAGCCTTTCATTTTCGCTACATTATTTGTGTGAACGTTACATTCACTCTTATTGATAGAAAAAGTATAGGTCCCGGGCACCATAAACTAATCCTATTATTGCAAAAACGTATTGATCATATGGACCCTACAAAATTTTCACCAATTAAAAAGTTAGTGTAATATTCACCGTTTTTAAATGAGCGTGAACAAAATCGGACACTTTATTGAGAGTAGCGTGTGAAAAGCCCACATCATACTATATGTGAATCATTGCTTACGAATATGACATGTAACTAACTCTAACCAGAACCGTTGTTCTTAAAATGAATTTAAATTCTTTTAATTAACTTCATTTGATTTCGAATATAAATCATGTTACGGATGTAGTCAAGGAGACAAGTTAAAGTCAAATTATAAAAATTCGTCACCTCTAGATTTTTTTTTATTATAATTAAGTAGTATATAGTTAGTAGTTTTTTCTGTTATTTGTCTTTTTTAATGTAAAAGACCCAAACAATTAAGTATTTTGGGTATGTCACACAATCTTGTATATCCCACACTGTAAGATGTGATCATGTCATATTTAATTTCTAAAAATAATACTCCTTCCGTCCCATTTTAAGTGACCCTTTTGAGAAACATGTATTTGTGTGGATGTTAAAAAATGAACTTCCGTAGAATATTTTTAAATTTTGTTTGCACCAAATTAAAGTACTCAATGAGCACTTTAATTTGGTATAAAACAAATTAAAAAATTATATAGAGAAATGTATTTTGTGAAGGTTCGAAATTGCAGGTATTCCCATAATGACCACTTAAATGGGACGGAGGGAGTAAGACAGTATTTGGAAGGTGTGGATAATTTCTGATAATAATACTGTAATAATGAAATTTGGAAGGTGTGGATCATTTGCAGCTTGTAGGATTGGGAACTCTAGTGATGATGCCACTTATTGGAAATCTCTCTGACAAATATGGGAGGAAAGCTCTGCTCACAATACCCATGACTCTCACCGTCATTCCACTAGGTATATGTACTTCTTTTTTTAGCTCCTATTTAGAGCTGCAAACGAAACGAACAATTCAAAGCTGAGCTCGGCTCGGCTCGGCTAGTAATTGAGCAAATAAAATTGTAATTTTTTTTTTGAGGAAGCAAATCAAATTGTTTTATGGGTAGTTTTTATTATCCCAAAATATCAACAGAAGTAATCAAGAATATAAAGTAGGGAATTGAACTTCACACCCCTTTTTCAACACTTGCACCCCATTTTTGTTTTTATTAGGGTGAAATTACTGAAATACCCCTTCATTTCAACATGTACACCCCCTAGGGATTATAAAATGGAGTGGTATTTTAGTAATTTCACCCTAATAAAAACAAAAAAGGGAGTGCAAGTATTGAAAAGGGGTGTGAAGTTCAATACCCTATAAAGTAACCATTAAACAGCTCCACTAAGATACTTAAATTTTGTGCCATTTTCATCTTGACTCACCCAATGTATACTAGTGGGGATAGAACTGAACTAAAAGTGAAGCTGAGTGTAGCACCACTACCAAGAAAGATATTGGGCTATACACTTCCATTGTTTTATCCAATCAAAAAACAAAAACCAAAATCTACGAGATACTCGTACAATTAATGTGGTGTTAAGAATCGGCCGTTACGATACCTAATGCCCGATTCGTAACGCTTTTTGAATCTTTCAATATTGTGACACCTCGATGTAACAATGGAGAAAATTTTGGGTACGGGGACGTGGTACCCTCTCTGCACATCCGAGCTGTCCAACAATGCAATGACGGTCCGGATTGAAAGTGTCATCCGGATTTTAAAAAAATTAAAAAAGAAAAGAAAAAGCGTGTTTCAATCCGAGCAGTCCGATGCATTTTTGGACGGCTCGGATGCGCCGAAGGGGCACCACGTCACCCATACCCTATTTGCACCCAAAATTTTCTCGTAACAATGAGATGGAACCTCACCACTTCCTCATACGTATCGGTTTGATTTCGATTCACGGATTAGTTTACGGCTGTTACACGTCAACCGTTACAAGTTATTTTTAATTGTTTTTGTGAAAGTGATTTTAAAGTGTTCACGATCTCAACGACCAATTCCTGTTACATAAAAATTGTTACCGTTGCGTGTTTCAACTCGTTTTATTTAGAACCTTGGTGTTAACTACTGTTTACTGCAGCCATATTGGCCTACAACAGGACAAAGAATTACTTCTATGCCTACTACGCTCTCAGGACTCTCATTGCTATGCTTTGTGAAGGAAGCGTTCAGTGTCTTGCCCTGGCTTATGTGGTGAGTCTCTTTCTCTAGTTAGCCTTTTTTTTTTTTGGCGGGGAGTGTGCTGGTGCACAACACACTTCCAGTGAGCCCCACCCTGGGTCCCGTTTATTTGAATCGTTCATTTTGTTTGTCTCGTCGATATGTATTAATGTATGTATTTTACATAAAAAAATTAGATTGATTAGAAATCGATAACCTTTTGATCGGTGACCATTTAATTTACAGTTTTGAAAATAAATCATCTATGACTGTTTCTTTAATTGTTTCGTTTCCGAGCAAAATGTAGTATGAAAACATAGTTACTGATGTCCGATCAGCCTGAATTTTTATGTGAAATATATACTACTCAATAAGACGAACAAAATAAACAATTAGAATAAAATAACGGACCCGGGGTGGGACCCACAGCAGTGCATAGCACGTATGCTATGCACCCTTGTGCACAGGACACTCCCCACTCCACCAGATTACTGAATTCCCAGATTATTTAGTATTTAGTATTTACATAATTTCAGGCAGATAATATTCCTGAAACTAGACGGGCATCGGCTTTTGGAATCCTTTCTGGCATCGGCTCAAGCGCTTTTGTAGCCGGAAACCTATCTGCTCGCTTCATCTCCACTCCTTTGACCTTTCAGGTTCTCTCTCTCTCTAAAGTTTTTAAGTAACCGTAATTGTATCGGAACACGTAACGGTTATGGTATTATGGTATCGGACTATCAGACTTTAAGTAACGGGAATCGATTTTCACATGAATTTGTAAGAATCATTTCATGACAAAGAAACATTTGTAGTTTCTAAATCGCCGTAACAATGAAGTATCACCCGTGAATCAGTTTGTATGCATGTAGCGGCAGAATCAGGATTTGAATTTGGAGGTGACACCCAAAATAATTAATATACCGCCTCACTCTCCCAAAAAATGTTTAATCCCTCAAATGGAGAAAATATAAAGGATTTGTTTTTATTTGAACAAATGCAAACTTGGATCAAATATTTGAAGAACTCGTAGATATTTAGTGTTTTACGGGAAAAATGTTTTTTTTTTTTTTTTGAATGTTTTTATCTCCTAAACAATAAACATTTTTGCTACTTTGTCCTTACACTATGTAAACCCCCAATTTAGTCCATCAACTATTTGATTACAATCCATTTCGTCCGATCGTTAACGATGTCCACTTTTTTAGATGAAAAACAGTTTACACGCACGTAGCTGTGCACATAGATCGCTCTGAAAAAAATCAACTCAATCGAATATCTTTGAGTGCTTGATCCAATCTTTCAATTTTTGATTACTTTAAACACTTAATCAAGAATTGGAATGTAAGATCAAGCACATAGTGTTATTTGATTAAGCAGACTAGATCACTTGAAATCATATTTTAAAATTAATGAATGGATTGGATTGTTCATCCAAGACCCCAAAGTGGGCCCCACGTTGAATTTGTGAGCATAATTTTGTGCGCATAAATGATTTTCCGTCCAAAAAAGTAGATGCCGTTAAGGATTGGACGAAATGAGTTACAATCAAATAGTTTAGGGACTAAATTGGGGGTCTACATAGTTTAGGGACGAAGTAGTGAAAATGTGTATAATTTAGGGATAAAAACATAGAAAGCTCAAAAAAATATGAAATTCTTTGAACCAAAATACATGTATTTTAGTCTTGTGTTGCGAACCGGACAACCTTATTTGAAATGCAAGAATATTTAATACCTAAGAAGCACAAGAGTTCGAAGATTAATCATACATAATAGCTAAAAAAATACATGTATTGGTGAAAAAAGGTTGGGACCGGGATGGCCCGTGTCACTTGGACCCCTTATTAGTTCCGCCCCTATATGCATGCATGCCCACACAATTTTCCGAGTGCAATTTTGTTGACGCTCCCTAAAAGAGGGTTAACAAAACTCTCCCTCATATTGGTTGAAATGGTGTGGACCCCACCGCAAAGTGATGTCATGTTTAACTCAGTAATACAGTTTTTGGTAAGCATGAAATCACTTTGTGATGGAGTCCACACTATTTCAACCAATAGAAGAAAGGGTTGAGGGTCAACAAAACTCCACTCCAATTTTACTTGTATCGGGCTGGTATTGAAAGATTAAAAAACTCATTACAAATATTATAGGACGGCCGATATTTAAAAACCTTGGTCTATTTATATCAATGGAACTAATGGGAGCGGGTATTGGATAATCAATGGTCAGGTATCTACAGTAGTGGCAATGATAGCGACAGTATACATGAGAGTTTTCCTTCCGGAGTCGATTGCAAACGACGGCGTTTCTGCGAAAGGGGAAGTAAATGTTAGCCTTCTGGCAGAAGAAGAAGAAAGCAGCGTCAAGATATTCAAGACAATGCCTTCCTTCGATGACTCAGTCTCCTTGTTAAGGAGCAGGTAAATTTTACTATGTTCGAATGTCGAAAAAACTAAAATAGCCCTTCTTTTTTTTATCATTTCTGCCCTTCCTTGCTTCTTCATGTTCAGTATTTTATTGTTAAAGCATCCAACTCAAAATCATTTGGCAATGAGTGGAGAGGCCGTCTAGGCTCATATACTAGCTTTGGAGGTTATAGTTAATCAATGTGGGACAAACTCTAACACTCTCTCGCACGTACGACCCCTTATCCGCACGTGAAGTGGTAAACAACGGATCCACAACATTGGGATCATAACGAAATATGGTGCACTTTGGCACAAACAACAGGGCAATAACCAAGAGAGTTTTGTCCAAAATCCTCGGAAAGACTAGCTCTGATACCATATTAAAACATCCAACTCAAAACCAATTGGCAATGAGTAGAGAGGCCGCTCAGGCTCATATACTAGCTTTGGAGGTTGTAATTAACCAATGTGGGACAAACTCTAACAGATATGTTTCTCGTTAACTCGCAAGAGCACCCTGTGGTGACGACTGTGAACATTCCGTAATGGGTGAGAACCCTGTTGACGTTGGTCACTCCCATAGTCCCATGGGGATGCTACACTAGTTGCCTTTTCCTGTCCTTTTTGCTCAGCAAACGAAAAGAGAGAGAGCATTGCTTATGACTGTTTTGAGATTTCTTTTTTTGGTTATTGCAGTTGGAAGTCTCAATCTTTATAGAATCAAGTTGCTCTCTGTTCTGGATTTTCTCTATTTTACGAGGACTTGAACTTGCGTTGCAATTTGCACAAGTGGCAGATTCATTTAATTTACATCATGAGAATACCTGAGTTCAGCATAAGATTCATATTTTAAGTGTTGTTTTTTTATTTTGGCAGATAATTGGTTCCTTGCATACATCTTCCTAATGCTAATAGAATTTTTTTGTTATTCGTTGTCTGTGGCAATCATCTCCTTAATGATTTTTCTGCAAATCATTTTGCAGCTTGACATTTTGGCAAACAGCTACGGTAGCATTCCTTGTCAGTATCGGGGATGTTTCCCTTGGCGAATCATTATTGGTATTTTTTTCTGATGTTTTTTAGAAAATATTTCCACTGTATTGCTGCATTACAATGTATGCTGCTTCTCCTTTTCGGAGTTTTCTATTTCCTTTATGAATTCTGAATGAAGCCCCTAGTAGGAAATAGAAGTTTGCCTATTATGTTCATAGGATATGATTGCTCGGATCTTGTCTGAATCTGGTGAGCAAAGTGAACTCAATGAACAGAATGGCAAATACCAGGGTCGTCTCTGCATAGTTGAATTTTATGAAGTTGAACAACAATATACAGAATACAGATTATAATCTCCTATTTGTTTATATGATGCGTTCTTTATAATATTTTGCGTCTTGGGTTTTTGATTAATAGTGTTGACCAAAAGGGTGGCTTGAAATTTCTTTTACATTTCAGTTTTCCAATGCATGACTTGGGTTTGGCGCTTAATCTACATATTATGACAGTAACTATGTTTTAATGGACCTCTCGAATTAAATGATTTGCAGTACTACCTAAAGTCCACTTTTCACTTTAACAAGGACCAATTTGCTGATTTAATGGTAATTGCTGGTGTTGGAGGAATCATATCTCAGGTATGCGTTGCACTGCTTCGTTTTGGTTGTGACTCATGTTTCATCTCATGCTGTGTGGTCACTAAAAATACCGATACGTAGGGCTTTCTATTCTTCCCAAAGAATGATGGACACACATAAGGCATTCCGTTTGAATAGTAGTTTTTAGATATAGTGTTATAGCTCAAGATTATGCAAACCTATCTGATCAGTGTAGGAATTCTGCAGATGATTCTCATGCCAATGTTGGCTCCAGCGCTAGGAGAGGAGAAGCTGCTTTCAATTGGGCTCTTTTTCGCTTGTGCACATGTAAGCATTTTTTTCTTGCTTTCTACTCACTTAGCTTAACTGATGCATTGATACTTTAATGCGAGCCCAATGTCATTTGCACACCAATAAAATTGCTATTATCCCATTTTTTAACCCTGATGAAGCGCGCAATTCTTATTTACTTTTTACGTTCTTCATTGCAGATGTTTCTTTACAGCATTGCATGGTCTACCTGGGTACTTCCTTGCAGCTCATAAAGCTTTAAAGTCTTCATATATACACATACATAGTATACATAATCAAATGGATTTCTTCTTCTTCTTCTTTTTTTTTTTTTTTTTTTTTTTGTGTTGTTGTTGTTCGATCTAATGGGTTCTGGTTACATGTTAGTTTTGCTAACAATTTTGGGTCTGGTAAATAGGTCCCTTACGCTGCTGCTATGTTCTCCGTTCTGTCTGTATTTGCTCCGCCAGCTGTAAGTTCTATCATGTCAAATCTCAAACTCACTCGTTTATGATCATGTTTAGTGAATAGAGAATCTAAAATTGTGCAGTTACGGAGCATTGCATCCAAACAAGTAGGACCCAATGAACAGGTATTTCTTGAAGTGTTGTGGATGTTTTAGTTGGTTATTTTGCGCGTTTTGGAGTTGTGAACCCACAACTGAACTCCCTACCTCGTGAAGTTTTACTATGCGTGCACCGTCCAGGGTGGTACTCTACTATTTTGCTGGCCCATTTTCTTGCTTTCTTACTTGTTTCTTCGACGTATTTTTGAAGGGGAAGGCTCAAGGTTGCATTTCAGGCCTGGGTTCCTTTGCCAACATTCTTTCTCCCTTGGTTTTTAGTCCTCTAACAGGTAAATGATGCATTATTATTTTTGAATTTTTTTCTTTAGGTCTGAAAATGAATTTGAACTGACAAAGTCTTTATGCAAATTCCAGCTTTGTTTCTCTCTGGAAATGCACCTTTTCATTTTCCTGGCTTCAGCCTTGCGTGTGCCGGATTTGCTGTGGTAAGAGGCTTTTCACATGGTAACTTTAACTTAAGATTCATTATATATAGGTACTTTGTCAGTGATGATCTTCGTGTTATGGTCACACTTTTCACTGCCTTGTTCTATATATTTCAGTCCTCGAGTCCTAGGATCGAGCAGTTGTTTTATGCAAAAGTTTCGGTTAGGAATATGCCTTAACAAACACTGTTTTTGTTCTTCATCAACTGTTTTGCAAATGCCAAATTCAAAAAGTTACTTTTGTATTCATAAATTCAAACCCTTTTTTCATATGTATATATATGCAGAAATCTCTACCATAACAATCTCGCACCTGAATTTACACAGTTAAAATCCATTTTGCTGGGTACTTTCTCTAAAACGAAACGACTTAATACATCCCAATCATTCGTTGGATATATTCCCATTTTGATAGCAATACTCTTCATGAATTTGTAAGCTGATTTATGAAACTTGTCATTCATTTACGTCCTCTTTTTCTCGTTGTTTGTTTTTTTTTATTGTACAGATGATAGCCTTTGCTCAGAGCATCATGATAAAAGCGGCTCCTCCCGGTTCAAGTTCCAAATCCAGTAGTGACTGCGACTGTGTAGAACCTTAGTTTTTAGTATGTTTTATCAACCAGGAGTGACGCGGATGCTGAGAATTTATTTTCCTCTCAGGCATCAGAATACTGTTGTTGAAGCCTCTAGTCTATGTACATATCAAAGTAATCCTCTAGCTAGTAAAGGAGCATTGCATGACTATTCAAATGCAGTAGGTGTTCTGAGTTTGTTGATTGCATTAGAGAGGCTAAAGCTGTAGCAATGCAAATACGGACCCGGAGAATCTGTAGTGTAGGGGTGCATTACTAGAGTGTAGTGCCTGTTTTTAACTACGAGTGGAAAGTGGGTAACAGGATCAGGAATTAGATCAAGGCTATCCTTTCCATGTCATCTGATGAAGTGCAAATATATGTAAAGTTAATTAAGCTGTAAACACATATGAGTTTTCCAATGGAACCATTATAATTTATCAGATCAAGTTGATTTGTGTATTTTTTTTCCCTAAACATGACTTCAATCTTTTGTTTGAGACTTGAAAGCCAACAACCTAAGTGAAACTGTTTTTACCGTAAAAAGACGAACGCGATTTTCCTTTGGGAATTCGATCAAGTATGTAATTATTCTTGACATTCTTATTTTTAAGACCAAAATCAAACAATTCCGAATTTTCACAGAGAAATGCGGCTGGAGGTAGTGGCAGAGCCTTGATTTTGACCCGAGGAGACCGACTCTGGCTGTAAACACCCAATTCGGACCCTCTATAATTCTTGGACCATGGCCCATTGGCCTCTCCGATGAAGAAACAAGCCTACACATGCCTTGATAAGCTTGGATCGATGCTCTTGGGGAACCCAAAATCAAAATCCCTTTTCAAATCAACCCCTTGCACGCCTGTTGAAACCTTTGCGCACAGGTGCTGTAACCAAAATGACCAAAATAAACTTTTACACCCCAAAGGCCAACTTTTGCGCACCAATTGCAACTTGTGCGCACAAGTTGACTAACACCCGCCAAATCTTGTTCAGGAATCTGACAGACGAATTTGATGATGGGTATTCTCTGGAACGGTTCGGCTAGCCACTTCTCTCTCTTCAAAAGTCCACAACACCTACCAGAAACTCTTCTTATACCCAGCCCACATATCTCCATTACTAGGATACAAAAAATTCCATAAATAACTATTGCAAAAACTTATTTCAAGTCCAAGTCTAACCCATACCATCATTATTCATAAGTCCATCATTCCGTTCTATTGCCTCTCAAACCAAACCATCAAGGAGCATCATTCGAAGTTTTTCTAAAGGTAAAATTGGCTTTAGGTCATTAACTTGACCTCCCGAGGGGATCCTCTAAACTCACTCCAGTTTCTTTTAACGGGTTTGGAAAGGATTCATATTCAATAAAAATCGTATTTGCAAACTATTAGCATTTCAAATCAACTCGTGCGGACGAATGCTAACCTGGTCCCATTTTGGAAATTGCTTCTAAGAAAATAGTTTGGATAAAAAATTCGTGGTTTCTGCTTTGTTTTGGGCCATGATAATTTCTCATCCTTCAAATAGAGACGTCTGACCATCCTTGTCCAGATCATCAAAGTATCTTCTCGAGCTAATTTTCCAACAATTTTTTATTCAAAACAATAACAAAATATTTCAGAGTGTATTTTGAAAGCAGAAGCAAAAAGAAGAGATTTGGGTGTAAGGCACTTGTGCGCACAAGTCATTTACTAAATCAATTGATTTTTGCTAGTTTAAATTACATAAAAACAGGTTATATCTTGCATTCATGTAGTAATCATTCATAATATTTATTGTCTTTTCATTCACATTATTTTGATCCCCGTCCCCCTTATGTGAAATAAAAGTTAATACTCCCTCCGTCCCTTTTATAGTGTGTACATTTCCATGTTGGGTTGTCCCTTAATAACTGTGTGTTTTAAAAAGTTAGTGGGCACATTTACTACTTTGCCTTTAAAAGTAGATTCCTTTTTAAAAAGTTAATGGGTATTATATATTATATTGATAAGGGTAAGTAATGGAAGTAGTACATGTAAAAGTTGATGTGAGAGAAAAATAGTTGGAATTCCCAGGTAACACATTTAAAAAGGGACGGAGGGAGTAATAAAATATTTTCGTAAATTCCCACGAGCACTAAAGTAGAGAACGGCCTCCGTATCAATGAGGGGTGCCGTAAAATTCTTCCCCTCTTGTAACCTGGCTCAGTGGCGGCTCCAGGAATTCTCGCGAGGGTGTTCAGAATTTCTACTATGATCCTCTAGAAATCATAACGGTACATAAATAAATAAAAATTCGACTACTATCAACAATGCCACCAAAAAATAACAAAGCATTTAGTAGATTACAATTACCCTTGATGACTTTTCACCTAGCCCCTTTAGCTCTGTAATTTTTTTAATGGATCAAACATTTTGGGTAGGGTGTTCAAACCTTTTTGTTAGAGTGTTCAAAATGACAAAATTTAAAAAAATAATAGTAATTTTTTTTACATGCATTACTAAATTATTATTTTTCTAGGGTGTTCGGGTGAACACTCTAGGCTCCACATGGAGCCACCAATGAGTCCTGGCTCCGAACCCAAGATTACCGTTATGACGGCCAGTAACAAAACCTTTTCCAAAATACGGCACAAAAGTCATTTCTTTTCAAAAATTGGTTTCTCGGCGTGGGGACTCCGAATCGACAATTAAGAGCCTCATGGCAGTGTCCACACCAACCAAAGAGAAATTTTGATTCGAAAAATATATTCTTTTGTTGCAAAATAACAAACATTACAAAATAAACACACAAATAGTATAAAGCACGAAAAATAACATAAGGGAAAGTTGAAATGATGTTTTCCTTTTATTATTTTTTTTGGTGCTTTTCCTTTTATTATTTGCGTTTGAAGGACGAAGGAAGAGTGTGATAGTGGTAAAGATATGTTCTGGACCATATAATTAAAAGTACCAAACTCTTCAACTTTTGTGTTGTTGTTGTTGATATATTGACATATAATCCATCCGTCTATGTTTGTTAATTTATTTTTGGTATTCGTGTCATATTTTAAATTATTATTTTTAATTTATAATGAGTATTATAATTTTGAAAAATTATGTATAACAAAATTAATTGAGATCTATCAAATAAAATCTAAATTGTATATTTTTTGAATTTCATATAAAAAGATATGAACAATTTTTAAAAAAGTGTAGAACAGTGTAAGTGGACAAACAAACACGGATGGAGTTCAAAGAATTTATTGGTAAAATAATCTTTCTTTTCTAATGCATTAAAGAGATTCCAATCAAGATAAATTACCTATTTTGAATTTAAAATTCATGAACTACACTTATTTTGAATGTGACCCACGTCATACCAACTTCAGTTCACATTATATATTCATTTCGTGGATAAAATGACAATGTACGGTAATAATATCATTTTTGTTCTCTACGGAGTATAATTTTAAAAAGTTGAGTTGGATTACCTCATCGGAGTGAATAGCACAAGTCATGAATAGCGCAAGTCTTTACATGCGTTGTTTTAAGAACGCGAGACCAATTTTTTTATGGCCCACAAAATTAACATCGCTCGTGAGATTCAATGTCAGATTTCTTAACGTAGCAATTTTGAAGAGTACAACGATGCATATGCATTGGCATTAAGTTTGGGCCATGGTGTTATATACTAACTCGAACTCGATTATTATGAACTGAGAAGAGAATTTTTGGCAATATACTTTTTATTCGTATTAACTTCCATCTCTAGAAAAATTAGAACAATCAGTGATTAAAAAGAATCAACAATGAAATTTAAAATTACTGATGACGTAGCTCTCAAGTATCGAACTTCTAGTCAGGACACAAGTATTTGAACTTCTAGAATATAAAGATGTCATATTTTGTATTTTGTACCATTTGATTGGCAAAAACAGGGCTAAGAGGACACATTCCTGAATCTGTCTGATTCAACAATCTCAGCAGTCCGGTGCCAAGAATATATGCAAGACCTTTCAAAAAAATTTGTTTTTTGGAAGCCAAATCAAGATTCATAATAAAGCTATCCCCACCCATGGCGGGTGGGGTCGAGAACTTTCAAATTTGCGACAAGCAACAGTAGCCTTTCTGGACCCATTCCTGAATCTCTATGGACCGTATTCCTAAGAGGAATATCTGCAACAACTTTCGCATTTGCAACCCATATTCCTAAAAGAGTTCTGTCGGTCAATTAGAAAATGGACCGTCAATAATAAAGACAAAAAAACACAAACATTTGAGTGTACCTTCTACATATTTTTTAACATTTTCACAAAATTTTACACACTTTTCACACAAGTAATGAAGTCAAATCCGTACAATTGCTGACTCGACCTGATATAGTCTATGCTGTTCACCTTGTCAGTCAATTTTTCTGTGCTCCTCGTTCCACTCATTATGCTGCATTACTATGGATTCTTCGTTATATCAAGGACACCATGTTTCAATATGTTGCGCCCAAACACGCACAAACGCAATCTAAATCAAAAGAAAACAAGACACAAATTACGTGGTTCGGTCAAATCGGACCTATTTCCACGGGGAAGGGGTTTTCACTATAATCCGGAGAAAATTCGTGGTTAAACACTCAATCTCACAACAATAATGAAACCTCACAAGTTCTCTCTTGTATCTCTCTCTCCTACTCACTGTCTCTCTCTCTTTTGGTCACACAAAATAAAGAGACTAACAACGAATATATAGAGTTACATGTCAAAAACCCTAAACCACTCCCAATTGGGCCTAAGCCCATCTGGTCCACACGGGGTGGAATCCCACCAATCACCTCCTTCAACCCGAGTGGGTAAAGTTGACTGTAGCACCACCATGTTGCCTCCTCCAATCAGCCATCTCTAGCAAGCGCCTGTGTAACTAACCAACCGAGCATCCATGCACCCCTAATTCAGAGCACAATAACCCGAACGACTAGAATGCCTCCGCTCACACACTTCAAACCCGAGGTGTTCACGCTCCTCCAACCGGAGTGCCCACACCCCCCCACTGGGGTGCGACCGAGTCTCACTAGCTCGGCGATTTTGGTGATAGTGTCTCTCCCTCCGTGTCGACAACTCCAGAGAGACCACTACCACTAAGCAACTCAAGAGCGAAAGAAACTCATTTTGGTAACGTCGGAGCCCCCAAATCCTCTATTTCTTTCCTCTGGGCTTCCACGTGGACAACCTGCAACAATTACTTCTCTTCCTTCAGGCCTGAATCCCGCACAACACTTGAGCAATCCGACTCACTCCGTGTACGTAACTGCAACTGGTGCATCTCCTGCCCAACTAAACTCCTCATACAGCTTGCCCCTTGTCTAACAGCGGGCCTCACTTGTCACGACAGATCCGACAAGCCTGTATAGCCCACCAAACTTCTTCCCCAACAGTATATCCCGCTCTCCAACAGAAACCCGAAGTACCCCGTATTCCGCCGAAAAACTACATCTTCTCTCATCAAGCATCCCGAGAGATATCAAGTTTTTCCTCACCCTTGGAACGTGTCGTACTCCCGCCACCTTCACAATTTTTCCACTCAGCACCCGAAACTTCACTGTCCCATTGCCAACCACCCGATTCACTGAACCGTTAGCCATCCAGACAAGACTTCTATCGTATGCCTCGTACTCCCAAAACTGTGACCTATCCTCGCAGATATGTTATGAGCACCCCGAATTTAGCACCCAATCCAATTCCCCTGCATCTGTAGCGTCTAACACTGCCAACGAATACTCATCATCAGACCCTTGAATAGCCATTGTTGCCTCCTTTGGTGGGATTTTCAAGATCTCTGCCCTGTATTTCAGACAATTCTGCTTTATATGCCTCTCTTTCTGGCAATTATAGCAAGTGAAAGTACACCCCCTCGACCGTGATGGGTTACCGTGTCCCTTCTTCTTATCGTTTCCCCTTGTTTGGTTCCTGCCCCTACTACTGTCCGAAAAGAGTGCCTATGACTTATCAACCCGTGTAGCCCCCATCTCATTCCTTCTCGCCTCTTCGTTGAAATATCATCCTTTACCATAGCCATAATCAACTTACCATCCGACGTTGAGTTGCTTAGGGAAACCACCAATGTCTCTCAATTATCCGGAAGAGAACTGAGCAACAACAAAGCCTGCAACTCATCATCGAACTTCACCCCAACATTGGATAGCTGATTCACCAAATTCTGAAACTCACTGGAATGCACGACAATTGACTCACTACCCCGGAGCTTCAAATTCACAAGCCTCCTCATCAATAACGCCTTATTCCGAGATGTTTTTGACTGATACATCTCCTCAAATTTCTTCCACAGAGCGTAAGCGTCTGTCTCCTGCGCTACATGATGAATATCCTCAACTCCAATACACTGGCGGATCAATGCCACTACTTTCCTATTTATTCTCTTCCATTCCTCTACCTTTGTCTCCATCGGTCTGACTCCTATCTGTTCCAAGGGTTCGCATAACTCTCTCAAAAATGAGCATGTCGTCCATCCGAGGCTTCCATATCACATAATTGGTCGCCGTCAATAGGACCATAGCGTTCATATTAACCTCCGACATTTCCGCAATCAAGATTGTCTCACCAAACACCCTCTGGAAACTCCCACAATTGTTTTGAAACACTACGGAATGTATTAAAGTAGTAAAATAACACGTACCGTCTAAATCCGTAACAAATCTTCACAAACCGAGCCCGGGATTGGATCCGGAACGTCGAGAAGAGTTGGGAACCGATTCGGACCGGCCAAGAACCGGCCTAAACCGGGGTGAACCGGACAAAACAAACTCTGGTCTCGTCGGACCGTGAACCGGTCAATCCTTAGTCAAATCCGTTCTAACTCGCCAGTCCAACTAAACCCGTGAACCGCTAATAAGCCCTGAACCACCAAAAAACCCACCGATATCCTCCGAAAAAACTGAAACGTGAACCGGCCTTGACTCATTGACCCATACCGGTGAACCCTTTGACCCTTTCGACCCGAATCTTGACCCTTTTAAACCCTCATCCTG
The DNA here is from genome assembly GCA_036023075.1 of Gaultheria prostrata. Taxonomy (NCBI): domain Eukaryota; kingdom Viridiplantae; phylum Streptophyta; class Magnoliopsida; order Ericales; family Ericaceae; genus Gaultheria; species Gaultheria prostrata. Next base: position 99,370 of record JAXBDA010000052.1, on the reverse strand, counting down.
ACCTGTACAGATGAACCCCTTGAACCTTTGACCCTTTGATTTGAACCTTCTGACCTTGCTTGCGTCAGCCCTAGCACCCCCTGACGTCAACCCAGCCCTAGCCCAAAAAACCCTAGCTGCCGCGCGTTAAATAACACGACGGTACAAAATCAACGCGCCTCCTTTCTCTTGCGCATGAGGGCGCGTCCGGTACCGTTCGGCGAACTTTCGACCACCGTTGTGATCGCCTCAACGAGACGATGAGATCCGTATGCTCAAAACCTGGATCGGATTACGTTTGATCCAAACTTAATCCGAGTTACTACTCGCCTCCGTCCGCCCTTGTTCAAATCCTCCGTTCTCCGTACTTTAGTGACCAAACACGACGTGTTATACACCGTTGCACTCGTCTCCCAGAGCCACACCTAACCCACTAATCAAAAATAATTTGCGTCAATTATTTTATCCAACCAGTCTTCAAACGATTCTCCAAAGGCCTTTGAGTAATTATCCGATTGCTCTGTGCTCTCCGGTGCTTCAACCTAAGCTTTGATACCAGTTTGTTATGCCCAAACACGCACCACATGCATAAACGCAGTATAAATCAAGAGAAAGGAAGACATACGAATTACGTGGTTCTGCCAAATCAGACCTACTTCCACGGGGATGGGATTTTCACTATAATTCGGAGAAATTCCGTGGTTACACACTCAATCTAACAATAATGAAACCTCACAAGTTCTCTCGTGTATCTCTCTCTCCTACTCACTGCCTCTCTCTCTTTTGGTCACACAAAATAAAGAGACTAACAACGAATATATAGAGTTACATATCAAAAACCCTAAACCACTCCCAACTGGGCATAAGCCCATCCGGCCCACATGGGGTGGAATCCCAACACAATATACTCCTACTTTTTAATGACAGCTGATTTTAAAATTTTTCTTCCTAAAATTAGGGGTAGTTATAGATCAACCAGTAAAAATGGATCAAAAAAAATAAATAAAAATCAACCACTAAAGATACTTCATCCATTTCTTTTGAAGTGTGTAACCTCGTAATTCTAACTTTTTTTTTCTCTCATATCAACTTTTACAACTTTAACATATACTTTCCACTACTTACCCTTATCAATATAATAATACCCACTAACTTTTCAAAACACACACTTATTAAGGGACAACCTAAAATGGAAAGTTAAACATTATAAAAGGAACGGAGGGAGTGCCATTTACAGCCAGCTCAACATGTTCTCACCTGATCAATTTTTTTTTGAACTGTCACCTCATCAATTTAGATTTCGGCGATAACATCACGGACGCCAAAATTTATATCAATCAGATATCATTTAATGTGTTTTCAAACCAAATTTATTCTAAATTTATGAGTTTAAAAAATATTGCAACAACCGAATAAAACTACATTTTGAAGAGATAATTGTATTTTGAAAATATATTAAACAATATACGATTGACATGAATTTTACTCTGTACGTTTAAAATATCAATAGACTCGATCATCAAAACAAATCGGGGAAGAACCGAAACGGGGCTGAACAGGATCTTCCAGTCCTTTAATGGAAAGGGTCTCGAGAGAATCCTGATCTAATCCTGAACATGGGCTTCAACTAACTCCCTCTGTCCCTTGATTTAAAAATCTTCCACGTGTCAATCTTCCAATCGCCATCAAGACACCTACTCTAGCATTACCTGTTCCGTTCCATCGCCGTCTTCTTCTTTCTCAACCGTTTCCCCCGGCGGAGAAACCACCGCAAACCACCACAGATGGCGGCGAATCCCCCAGAAACCTCAACCACTCACCCAAACTCCTCCGTCCAGATCTCGTACCTGTCTCTCGCATTTCCATCATCACTTCTTCATTAAACAATTCATTGTTTTGCCGTCGTTGTTATTGATTTCTGTTTCTTTTGAGGTGAATTTCTTTGGCTGTATTAGTGTATTGATAGATTTTTGAATTTTGGAGAGGTTCTTCAATGGCGGAAGATAATTCAGAAAAGGTCGTTTATCTACACGGCGATCTCGATCTCAAAATCATCGAAGCTCGAAATTTACCTAACATGGACATGGTCTCTGAACGCTTTCGCCGTTGCTTCACAGCTTTCGACACCTGCGGTAGACCTAGACAACACCATAGCCGCCACCACAAAATCATCACGAGCGACCCTTACGTCACCGTCTGCCTCGCCGGCGCCACGGTGGTGCGCACACGTGTCATCTCCAACTCTCAAAACCCTAACTGGGACGAACACTTCAACATCCCCCTCGCTCATCCCGTTTCAATTGCAGAGTTTCAGGTCAAAGACAACGACGTATTCGGCGCCGATTTAATCGGCGTCGCCACCGTACCTGCGGCAAGGATTTTATCAGGTGAGGCCATAAACGAGTGGTTTCCGATCATCGGAACCAACGGTAAAGTTCCGAAACCGGAATGTGCGGTTCGGATCGAGATGACATTCACACCGTGTGGTGATAATCCGGTTTATAATTCCAACTCGGACCGGTTTGAGGTGGACCGGAGTTATTTTCCGGTGAGGCACGGGGGTAGGGTGACTTTATACCAGGACGCGCACGTTCCTGATGATGCCCTTCCTGGTATTAAGTTGGACGAGGGATTGGAGTTTAGGCACGAGAAGTGTTGGGAGGATATTTGTCACGCGATTTTGGAAGCGCATCATATGGTGTATATTGTAGGGTGGTCCATTTTCCATAAGGTGAAGTTAGTGAGAGAGCCGAGTAAGCCATTGCCGAGTGGTGGGAACTTGATTCTTGGTGATTTGTTGAAGTATAAGTCTCAAGAAGGGGTTCGGGTTTTGTTGTTGGTTTGGGATGACAAGACTTCCCACAACAAGATGTTCATCAAGACGGTATGTATGATTCTTGATGTTTGCTTTATTGGTTAGTTGTGTTGTTTTGTGCTCCTTTGAATTGACAACTTTTGCGAGGATCACATTGTGATGAATCTTGATCTTTTTTGGCTAGTATAAATGCTCGGTTTTGTTTCCTTTCATGTATGAAATGGTAGCCGTTTTTTCGCCAAAAATATTACCAAAGTGCTTAGATCTGGAGTTATGTCCCAGTGAGGACTACGTTGCCATGAATCTTGATGTTATTCCTTAATACGGTATCTATGATTCTTGGTGTTTTCTTTTTTGATTAGTAAGTGCTTTTGTGGTGTTTCTTTTTATGGATGAGATGGTACAAACATTCTTTTGCAGAAGATTGTCCTTTGTGTGATCCCTTGAATTGAGAACTTTTGTGGGGACTACATTGTGATGAATCTTGATGTTCTCTGGCTAGTAAATGCTTTGTTTTGTTTCTTTTTAGCTATGATGAAATGGTAGCAGCTTTTTTTTTTTTTGCCAAAAATGCTACGAACACAAAACTAAAGTGCACTGATACTTTTACCACCTCATAGTGTTTTCAACTAACATGATACTTATAGGAGTTCATTTGTAAGATCGTCATAATGATTGGGGTGAGGTTAGTTTTCTCAATTTTAATGAACAAGTGATTTGTGTGCAGGCAGGAGTGATGGGAACTCATGATGAAGAAACTCGGAAGTTTTTCAAACACTCTTCTGTGACTTGTGTGCTGTCGCCTAGATATGCAAGCAGTAAGCTCAGCATTTTCAAGCAACAGGCATGCTTTATACCATGTTTTAGTAATTGCTTTCCTTTCTCATGATGTATCAAATTACGTGGACATTGCAAAAATCTGAAAACTATATAAGCATGTTGAAGAGGAAGTATGCATTGGTCTCAGCGATAAGTTTGATAGACACACTTACCTAATCTGCTGCCAGTTCTTCAATTCCTTTATGAGTAATTGAACTCCTCTGGGTTCAATTGTAATTAATAAAATTTCCTTTTGTTTCATTGTTCTTATTTGTATCTGTTATAAATGACATTGATTGCTTGAGATTCATCTTGGGTCTTTGTTGCTTTGAAATTTCTTAAAGTAGGACTTGGCAATTTATGAGATACTGTTTGGGTGGATTTGGTCAGGGTTGCTTTGCATTTTGATAAATTCATGTGAGACTATGGCTTGATAATTGATATAGTATGGGTGGAGTCGCTAGATCTTGGCATTTTATCATAAATGCTTGAAGACTATGTTCAATTACCATTTGGAACCTTCGGAAAACACCATTGCACACTCCTCTATATCACCAAACTACATTACCTACTAGCTTTGTTTTAAGCACGGAGAAGAACAAAACAGCGAGAAAACAACTTGCTCCACAATTTTTAGAACTGTTCAATTTTTCCTATTTCGTTTCTGTTATACTGTCTGCTGTCCTGTGGACTTTGGGAACACAACCATATCAACGTGCATACCAGAATAGCTTTGTGCGTAGTTTACCATCGAATGAGTATGGATGCATTACATTACCTTTTCAAAACAGATTGACCGTTTCTCTTGAAATTAAAATTATATATACTCAACCACTTATTGGGTTGCATGTCTTGGGCATGTGAAATCCAGTGTTGTATTCAACGTTCTGCTTTGGGTTCGTGATCCCATCTATCTCTATTTGATATCTGCGGGCTATAGAAACCCTGCTGAAATAACAGAGGTTTTTATTATCAAACCCGTTCAGGGAGTTGTTGAAATGATTGCATCCATTGTAATTATATTCCTTAAGGAACACTTATTTTACCTTCCATTTAAAAAAAAAAAAACACTTATTTTACCTTGCATTTGGCTTCAGGTTGTTGGAACCCTCTATACACACCATCAGAAATGTGTGATTGTGGATACACAAGCATCTGGAAACAACCGGAAGCTATCTGCGTTTATCGGAGGTCTAGACCTCTGTGATGGTCGCTATGATACGCCTGAGCATCGACTATTTCGTGATCTCAACACTGTATTTGAGAACGATTATCATAATCCAACATTGCCTGTAAGTATCTGTTCCATCCGCACCTATGAGATCTCCCTATATAGGTCAAACTGCTTTGCCACTTACAACTGGTTGTTGGGCAACAATCTAGTGGAAAGTGGGTTCCTGTAGGGCCATCCAGTTCGTGCCCTATAGGCTTAGATCCCACTTCTGGATAAAGGAATCAAAACTATACTGATTTACTCACGTCACGAGATTGCACAACATCTTTATGCCGTAGGGGGTACATCCTGCTATTGTGGTACTTATGAATGTTTGAATAACTAATACTTTATGTGACCATCAGATGGAGGAAATGAAGTCAGCTGCTTCCAAAATTAACTCATTGTTTGACCTATAATGTGGCCGATATTTCTTTTCAGCTTGTATGTTGACTCTGCTACTCTCGTTATCGTAATAGGCAGCAGCAGGATCTAAGGGTCCAAGACAACCATGGCATGATTTGCATTGTAAAATTGAAGGGCCTGCTGCATATGATGTGCTGAAAAACTTTGAGCAGAGGTGGAGAAAGGCTACGAAATGGTCAGAGTTTGGGCGACGTTTTAAACGAATATCTCATTGGCATGATGATGCTTTGATAAAGATAGAACGGATATCATGGATACTTAGTCCTAGCCTAGATACTCCGGATGATGATCCTAAACTGTGGGTTTCTAGGGAAGATGATCCTCAAAACTGGCATGTCCAGGTAAATTAGTGCACATATGTCATCTAGCTAAAGCTTCTATATGACTGGACTGTCTGTGTGAATCTTGGTTAATTGTTCTGTTGTTAACAGGTTTTCCGATCCATAGATTCAGGTTCTCTTAAAGGATTTCCGAAAAATGTTCATTCTGCAGAGGATCAGGTTTTCTTAATTTCATTTCCTAATCCCATTGGTCTTTCAGTTTACTGGTCGATTAGCAAATTGGAAATTCTGACTAATCATTATTTTCATTCTTTTCAGTTATAATAATTGGTTGTGTTTGTGACATTGCGTTTATTGCAGAACCTAGTCTGTGCAAAAGATCTTGTGATAGACAGGAGCATTCAAACAGCATATATTCAAGCAATAAGATCTGCCCAGCACTTCATATACATAGAGAATCAGTATTTTCTTGGGTCTTCATATGCATGGCCATCCTACAGAAATGCAGGTTAGATCCTCCATAAATACGTGCATAAATGTTACCTAGCTCAGCCCGTATTGATTGCTCAAACTAAAGTTCATCTGTTATAAACATATTGTATAGCCTTTGTGGCCCTTGCATTTGTATCACTCAATGTATGCTCACGGAACTAGATTGATGGTAAAGAACCAAAAAGTAAGGCTCATGCAGGATATATCGGAATCAGGTTTCCATGTACATAGTCTATCTTGCATCCATCTATAGAAAATTATGAACTCATCCAAGTCTTTAAGCATGTTAGTTTATTCAATTTTAAGCACATCTCAATTTCCTTCCGGCTTCTTTTGTTGCTTTAAAGGACGTTTGAAACTCTGTCCTTGATTTTGTGTCTAGGTGCTGACAATCTAATACCAATGGAGTTGGCACTAAAGATTGCTAGCAAGATAAGAGCAAAAGAGAGGTTTGCAGTTTATGTTGTCATTCCAATGTGGCCTGAGGGTGTTCCAACATCCAACTCTGTGCAAGAAATTTTGTTTTGGCAGGTAAAATTGTTTAGTCTTTCGATGTATGGAGGAGATTGATCGAGGAATGAAGTAAAAGCAAGTGCAATTCAGGCACTACAATGTGAAGAAATTGGACAAAATTAAGCCTAGTCACACTGTGATGAAGGTTTTGCGAAAAGAACTTTATAAAATAAAGTGCATTCCATTCCTATGTTTCACTATAATAATATCAGATTGTTCTTGAACACTTCTATTTCATGGGGCTCCCAGGTTCTAAGTGTTCCTTGAGTGCAAACACACTTCGTGCTCTTTAGTGCTATATTTTTGTTATTACACAAGACATACTCTTTAATTTGCTAGCAGTAAGCCATCCACCATATTTTTCTTATCCCTCAAGAAATGACTCTTTAATTTGCTTTTGAGCAAGCCATCTTGTGTTGTCATGTAACATTTATGAACTCGAATCAGTTCTGGCTGCAATTACTAATTACTAGGTTTAACTGGAAGTAAAAGAAAATTGTTTGTGTAGGTGAAACATACTTCTATCATGTGCGAGGAAAAATATTAGTTTGACTTTGGCTCTACGGTTTTGTAGGGACAAACTATGCAAATGATGTACGAAATTATTGCCCAAGAGCTGAAAGCCATGAATCTTGACGACTCGCATCCGAAAGACTACCTGAATTTCTATTGTCTTGGTAATCGTGAAGAATGCCCATTAGAAAGTCCAGATGCAACCAAGCAACCTTCTGCCAATGGTGATGCGGTAACAATTCAAACATATCTTGTGCCCTCCAGTTTCAATTATCATCACCATTGATATTTCGTGTTTCCCAAGTAATACACTAAGATTTGTAATTTCATTTTCCTGTATCTGCTGGTCTTCATGAAAGCAACTCCGTCCTCAATATGTGAATAAGCTCTATAGAATGTCCAAAATCAATCGGCCCCCTTTTTTAGCTCTCGGGTCCGATTGGGAATGTTTTGGCTTTTTGATATACATGTAAAGGTATGCATTACATACAGCTGGATTTCTTCGCTTTCCAGTGAGTTTTAAGTTGCATGTTTAAGCTTCCGAACTCATGCTCCCAATGGATTTGTGGGCAAGAGGGGTTAATATTAGAATCACTACATAGTCGTGTTCTACATAGTGATTTAATAGATATAATTGTGAAATGGACCCTTACTTATGTTTTTCGAACCCAACATTCAGGTGTTAGCTTCTCAAAAATTTGGACGGTTTATGATTTATGTTCATGCCAAGGGGATGATAGTCGATGATGAGTATGTGATTCTGGGGTCTGCTAATATTAACGAACGATCTATGGCCGGTTCAAGGGACACTGAGATAGCCATGGGCGCGTATCAACCTCAACAGACCTGGGCTAAGAAGAAAAAACATCCACGTGGTCAGGTTGGTATCCGCATTTCTTATTGCTCAATATTAGTCGTAGTCATTTCTCTTATCATGTATTGTGTTGGACACCTGCTCTTGCTTACGTCCTTGCGTGATGTTTGGATTCATTTTCAGTTGTAACTCTGTTGTTGACTGATTGTAACCGAAAACTTATTGCTAACATTGTTCTTCTAAGACAACTGCAAGTGAATCCAAAACATCACTCATCTGTGTTCTTGAGTGACTGTTTGCTGTTCTTATTTATCGTTCTCGTCTCAACAATAAGCAATTGCATCAACCTTATTGGCAATACAGGTATACGGATACAGAATGTCGCTCTGGGCGGAGCACTTGAGGTTGGAGAAAGTAGACGATAAGTGTATTTTCAAGGAAGCCCACAGTTTGGAATGTGTGCGAAGCGTGAACGAGATTGCTGAAGAAAACTGGAAGGGGTTCAGCTCAGACGAATTCACTCGTCTGCAGGGCCACCTTCTCAGATACCCCGTGGAAGTAGACGTGAACGGTAAGGTTGGCCCCTTGCCAGGACATGAGAATTTCCCCGATGTTGGGGGAAAGGTAATAGGTGCTCGAACAAACCTCCCTGATGCTTTAACGACATAGCCGTTTTTCTTCCAACAGTTTTCTTGCCCAATGTTTACTCGATTAACCATTGTTTCATCAGTGTTTCCCCTCGAATTCTCTGTACCCAACTTGTACATGTGTTTCAGTGCAAATTCGGCTATTAGTCACGTGAGATTCTTGAGAGATGCGAAGATTTTCACGTGGTCTACTGGCCGGAATTGCATCAAACCTATACAGACAATTTGTACAAAGGATTTGTGAGCTCGAGTGTTTGTGGGGTGTGATTCTTATACAGTATTTCAGAGGAACTCATACTGTAAAGAATAAAGAATAAAGAGTGGAATTTTGTTCTGATTTAAGCTCTCAATTCGAATTCTTCTGGAAACTTTATTATCCCTAGCAGGATTTTCCTGAATAGAAAGAAAATCAAATGCTTATTTAACTGAAAAGCCCGAGCCTTTAATCTACAATTTTCAAGAAAAGAGAAGTGCTAAGATACCCAAAACAGAGGAATTGATCACTACCTCGGTTAACGGTTAGTTTCCCAACCATAACAGCTCCCAGATGAGGCTGACAGTAAAAAGTGTAGGCCCCTTTCCAAGTCAAGGTCACACAGCGAAAGTCTCCCCTGGACTGTACAAAAGAATGTCACTTATCGATATTTACGACGCGTCGATGCTGGAGGGCGCCTCATCCTCATCCAAAACGATGTTGCGAGGAAACCTGGCGGCGTTTGTGAAATCGATCTGCCCGGGAGCGATAAAGAACGTGTTGGGAAGGAAAACCAGATTGCAATCATCGCTCCTGAGCAGAACCTCGATTGTTTTCGTCCAACCCATACATATGTATGTAGAGTAGATTTTTCGAAACATTTTTTAAAGCTAATTAAAAGAGATGGTAAACCAAGTTTTGGGGTAGATTTCAACTCTTTGTATCTCATTTGAGAATACAAGGGGGACCAGCTAAGCTGAGACCAATTGTAAAATGTGTGTGGTAGTTGTCGTATTTTGAACGAAAACGAAGGTCATAAAAATCAACAAACAGAATGGAAATAGCTAGGAAATAATGCAATTCAACTAGTTTATGTAATTAATTATTTAGATTTGCCTCGAGATTCTTCCCGTTAAAGGTTAACTCTTACTGATAAGATAAGAGTCTTTGTATAAATCCGAACGAATAATTGCAGCAATGGATTTAGATTCTCCGTCCAGTCCAAATTAAAGACCAGAGATGATGATTTTCTTCGGTTATAAAGACAATCAAATGTTTATTTAACTTAAAATCCAAGCCATAAATCAACAAATATTCAATGAAAAAAAAAAAAAAAGGGAGTTAAATTGATCGCTCAACTTCAATTAACAGTCACCTTCCCAACCATACCAGCTCCCTGATGAGGTGCACAGTAAAAACCGTAAGTCCCTTTCTCAGTCAGAGTCACAGCATAAGTCTCCCCTGGACCATTCAAATAATCCTCATCACTCATCGATATCTTCGAAACATCGACGCCGGGGGGCACTTCGTCCTCGTCGAAAACGACGTTGTGGGGAAACCCGGCGTTGTTTTTGAAGACGATTTTCTCCCCGGAAGCGACGGTGAAGGTGCTGGGCAGGAAAACCAGCCCGCCGTCGTCGCTCCCGAGCAGAACGTCGATTGCCATGGCGTTTCCGGCCAGCATTGCTCCAGCGGCGGTGGCGACCACAGCGGCACCTAGTTGTTTTAGGGAGGATTTGATGGTGAGGCGCGGGAGTGGGGCGGCGGTGAGTCTTGAAGTGGTTGCGGTGGTGGGTTTTACGACGGTGAGAGACCGAACTGCGGCGGCGGCGGCGGAGGTGACAGTTGCCATTTGGTCTTGTTTTTGTATGTGTGGTGGAATTGAAAACAGGGGAAAACAGAGAGCAACTGGATTTTAAAGGGGGAGATGGGTTTATGTGTGGTTTGTATTGGTGGTGGAGTCAAGTGTGATGGGGTGGGTTTATCTGGTGGGACCGTGGGAGTGAATATTATTGGCTGGTTTGGATGTTGTTATCTGATGTGGCCTGGTTGAAGAAAATCTCGAGCTTAGGGCTGATTTGGCAAAAAAAAAAAATCTGTTTTTTGGTTTATTTGGGGGGAATAAATCGGAATAAACCACAGTGGTTTGGCAAAAAAACAGGAGCTGTTTTTTTTTGGGGAATAAACCAGAATAAACCACAGTGGTTTGACAAATAAACCACAGGAGTTCTCTTTAAACAGTGGAATAAACCACATTTGAACCAAATGAGTTTTTTGGTTTATTGCTACATAAACCAATAAACCAAAAAACAAGTTTATTTTTTTTTGCTAAATCAGCCCTTAATTTGTATCGGGCTCGTTAAAAGCTTGTTCAAGATTGGTTCGTTCGATAAATAATGTAACTTCGAACACGTATTTTGAGCTCACAAATTAAAATGAGTCCAACATGAATTCTAGCTTGAATATTTTGATTTGTTCTTTTCATCACTAGTTATCCGGCCCAATGGGTCGACAAATTAAGAGACCGATTACATTGTCTATTAACGGAGTCCCAAATTTTAGGCACGTGCAAACTCTGTGCGAGGAGACTAGTACCATGCACGAACCCTTAGGTTGAATGAGATTGGGGTATCCGTAGTGACCTAAGTCATTATACTCCGTAGTGACCTCAATTGTGGACCATCTATAATCCGCATCTGAGATTGACACCATTCCATTTGTCGAGAATGTTGAGAAGATTATTCATTTAAAAAATCAAATTAATTAGTTATTGGTAATCATATGGTTTTTTTTTTTTGAACACCTTAGTAACCATATGGTTGAACATCATTTATTTTACGAAAATGGAAGGTCAATATCATTTAGAGAATTAGTTGTAAGAAAAATTTATCTCAATTGTGCGTCTACTAATCTCCGATCATCATAATTTTTTGTACCCATAATGTGCTAAATATTTCTGAAAAAATAAATGTTTTAGACCCAAATGAAGATTTCAGAAGACCCATAATTGAAGTATATGATATAGTGACTTGGGTCACTGATAGGCGCACAATTGTACACATTAACGTCCCTTAATTTACCATTGGTAAGTTCATTTAGTATTTTGTTACTAGGTGCTTTGTTTGCGTGTTTTTTTAGGAATTTAAAGATTTTAATGAGTAAAAAGAAGAGCAAAGGCTAATTTACTCGGTGTCGAAGCGACCCCGTGGTCGAATAAATCAAGTGATGAATAAAAGTCGGGAATTGGGCCCCACGTGGTTATACAAATCAGTGGAGTAGTGCATAACAATCAATATATGCATGCACTAATGGGCCCAAAGCAATTGTTCGTTGTGTTTAGGTTGACTAAAGTTGGACCAAGAAGAAAAAAAGAAACAATAGGCTGCTATTAGACTTGTCGGCAATCCTAGGGCTTTGCTGGGTGCAGAACAGACTTTTGGGAAAGAGGTTATACCAATTTACCCTCAGGTACAGCGGCAGTTGTGGGACAATCTCAAATTGACGTGCACGTACTTTTTTCTCTCTCTCTCTCTCTCTCTCTCTCCCCTCTCAATCTACATCGAGTCATGGACACAATGTCTCTCTCTCTCTTTCCTCAATTCCTCAAACCGCATGAAAGTGTCTAAATCTTAGGGTATCCTATGAAAATATCTAAATCTAAACTCTAGGGCACCCTATGAAAGTACCTAAACCACTAAAATAATATAATAGAAAAGTGCACCATAAACCTAAACCTTATGATATCCTTTGACTAGGGTACCCTATGAAAGTGCCTAAAATTCTAGGGTACCCTATGAGAGTGCCTAAACCACTAAAACCCTATAATAGGAAAATGCACCTTAAACCTACACCCAAAAAAAGAGTGACTTACCTTAATGGTAATTAAAAAGAGTGACTTACCTTAATGGTAATTAGATGCCTCTTTTCTAGACCTAGAGGTAAAAATCTCTTTGGGGGGAAACACGAATTATGGGGCGGCTGTTACTATTATAGAGGCGTGAGATTTTGGATCGGGTCAAAGAAGGAAGAGACTGGGCGATCACCAATAACCCTCCAGTCCAGAGAGCACTCTTCGTTCACAGCTTCAACAGAATTTTGGTGTTTTTTCACTCCAATGGCTGGCCAGCTAAACCTCTCCTCTAGGGTGTAGATGAAGCTTGAACTCCGAGTAATGTAAATTTTATTTCTTTTGTTAGATTAATTATTCGGATTCGGTTGTGTGATTTAGATAATTTCATGTCTATGAAATTGGTTTAATTTTTCCCATATAATTGTGTGTTTGATATCTATGGTTTCAAATACGTACTTTTCACACAACAGTTTTAATCGAATTTGTGGTAATTGACTGTGATAATTATACTATCATAAGACGCGTTGTGCTATTAGATGGTCCGTGCCGTAGAGACGGATCGTATTAGTAAGACGATTCGTGCTAGACGGAGATAATCTATGCCTCTTGATGATTCATAAATATTTTTAGGAGATATCACAAGGCCTCGCGAACCCTACGGTATCCGGTGAATCCGAATAAGCAATCCTTCAATCGAAATAAATCTAGGTTACAAATTAAAGGGTCAAGTGGATTCGAAACCCTAGACTTTTCTCTCATCGAATCTTCACTTTTTAATTGCTTTATTTTAATTTAGCTTTCATTAATTTAGGAAACCCAATCAAAATCTCTTTTCTCGAATTAATTTAGAAATCAATTGAAATAACTGCAACTTAGCCTTTTAATCCCTAAGGAGCGATACTCGGAATATTTGCCACTATTCGAAAGAGTAGTAGTAATGATTTAGTTTTATAAATTATTTTTGATATGAAAAACGACCGATCAGTCACTAACGGAACCCTGAGTCTAGGTTGAACAGCTTGATTATCTTACAATTACAATCCTTTTGGTTAAGCTAAAAAGTGAATATAACACAAAACTGTTTCTAAAAATAAATGAGGTTCTACCGGTTCCCTAAGGATAATATGGCCTGAGCTGAAATCTCCATTTTAATGAAGACGGGAATTGAGAGGAAAGAAATAGTCAAGTGCTCGTGAGAGTTGACATAGTTTGGGTGAAAAAAACAAAAAAAATATACGGGAAGTCATAGAAATTAACCAACATTTTGGAAATTATGCCATTTTTTTTTTTGTAAAGGTTCTATTTCGATTATTTTTTGTTAGAGAAGGGGAAAGGGGGGGACAATGGTCCCTTAAGTATTTTGAAAATCCTCATTTCAATTTTCAGGATCTAACCCGGTCCCCTCCTTTGCACTATACGGTGTAGTACTTATCCGAGTCGTCCATCTAAAAACAATAACAATACGAGAAAGCTAAAATAATATAAAGTTCTTCTAATCATTATATAATGATAGAAAAGTCAAAACACAAAGTTTCCAAATACATACAATGCATGAGTATCACTTGAATATTACTTGTGTTGCATTTCTAGAAGCAAAAGTCTCAATTAAAATCACATGGGGCTTTTTTATTTTTCTTTTTGGGTTAGAAAATATCCTTATTCAAACCCATTACTAAAAATTCGTGGAGTGCCTCTATTTTTGGGACTTTTTTGAAGGCCCTTGGCCCATGACTCTTAGGCCTTAGGCCTGGGCTAGCTCCTGATCTCTACAATCGATGGTTCAGACTTGCAGACACATTCTTACTGGTAAGAGTTAACTTTTACCTCTTACCAATAAGAGTTAACAAACATATCTGGACCATTGATTGCCGAGATGAACGGCTGAGATATGAGCACTACAGGGATCCCGATTTCCATTTTGTATGGGTTTCTATTTTACTCATTCCTTCTCAATTTGTATGTCCAATTTCGACATACAAGCCACTTAAAAAATCATGTATCTAACTCCCACATGTAAGTTATCTTAATGGTGTTATATAATTAACAACTAACATTTATGTCAGGATCTAGAACTAACATGATTATCACAACACAATCATTAACTGGAAATTAAACAATTAAGGACAGCGTAGCTGGATTCGTTAATGCGGAACTTGAGTGTTTCGATACCCATATTATTAGTCAAACAACCATGATTTTACCAAGAGTATTAAACCTATGTGGAATATGGTTTTTTCTCTCTTGCCTCTCTTTCTAACAATTTTAGTCTTGTAAATGGATGGAACCCTAGACGCTCTTTTATAGGCATAGAAAATACAAGTTCTCTTACTCATCATTATACTTACTTTCCATCAAATGAAAGTTTTTCTAGGAAATTACTTCTCATGACCAATACCATTAAAGTTTTTCTAGGAAATTGCATGCTTGATGTAGATACCAAATAGGATCTGTCCGATATAAACCAAGTGATTGAAGCACATTCTATTTTAGTTCTCTGGAAGTAAAGAAACCTAAAATTTGGTAGTGGTTGCGTCACTGATAGATGATGAAATTACAAAAAAAAACATAATGGTCTTTAAAATTTTCAAAATGCCACATGTTTGGTGTCGTACTTTTTGTTTTTATTTCTTAGAAGGATAATTTTATAGACGCGGCGGTGACGGTGATAGCGACAATGACAACGACAACAACAATAGTGGTAACAAAAACTCCCAGCCAACACTCTCAATACCTAATAAACATCTTAACAGGCTCTTGCTAACCTTCGGTCCTCCACTTAATAGATGGAGGATAATATGCATATAATGACAAACTAGTTCGGATATCGAGGCATATGTTACGAATATCAATATAGTTTCACGAATATTAATACACTTTTCTCGATTATCTATGCACTTTCTACTTATTAACTTCCACCTGTTGTGTGGATCGAGGTTAGCATTTTCCATATTAATAACCCATTATTAACAACAATTTCAATGTTAACAAAGTCTGATCCAACCGAAATTTAATTGGTGCATGCTTCATAGTTCATATATAAATCTCTGAACACTACCCTCTCCACCAGGCATTCCACCACTTAGGCATTGTCCAATGCCCTCTCCACCGGATAGGCATTGTCCTATTAAAATTAAACTAGAACAGTAACAGAGTTAGAGGCAGACGATATTACGAAACACAACACCCATGGAAACTAGTCCAAAATCTGCCTAATGTTAAGGTTATCCCTAATTAAAAATTCCCCAATAGATAGTGGATTGTTAGTGAGGATTTTTAGTTCCTAATTAATATTGTCCTCTTCACTACCTACCTGCTGATGAAGAGGATAGATTATTTGGTGCTCTTGGAGCAAGGTTCTATCCTCTCGCACAAATGTATATGGTCCACACTCTATAGAGTGGAGCTCACATATTTATGTGTGAGGAGGAGCATTGCTCTTAGAGCAAAGAATAATTTTCCTGATGAAGAGCGCTCATATTGAGATGATAGGGTTATTTGAGTTAGTCTTGTTAAAAAAGCTCGTTCAAGATCGTTTTTTGTTAGATAGAAAAGAAATTTTACTAGCTCTATAAAATTCATTATACTTTCAAAGAAACTTAAGCAATGTCTTAGTCGACTTTTTCAGCTTATGATGTTTAAAACAAATGAATTAATTACTACTTGACTAATGACTCCTTCGATTGAAACTTGTTTGAGACTTGACTCAATCTTATAAACAAAACAAATTTGAATATGATTTTTAAGTTTTCAGATGAAGCTCAAAGAATTCAAATAGTCCACTAAATATTTTTCTATTGGTGTTGTTGTCTTGGTGACAATGTTAGGTCAAATATATGTCCCACCAGAAGAATTCAAACCATCTGGTTTGGGTCCAAAGGCAACACCTCACAAATCCCCATGTTTCTGGGGGCTTTGCTGGGGGTGGGTTTTTATGGAGAAGTGAAGTCCTATTTGTCTAATTCCTTTTTCAAATTCACTGGTCTTCATATTACGTTACTTGCATCTTTCAAACATTTCCAGAAGGGTCAAACCAGCTAAGCCCGGTTAATTCATCGTAAAGAGTCTCCTTAAATAAGTCGAGTTTATATAGATGAACTGAGCCACAATCGAGCTGCTCGCTATCAGCTTGGTTCATTTGAAGCCCGAAGAATAGGAGAAAACTTTCACATGAAGTCGGACCTACACACGTGGGTTTTATAAATAACTGTTGCATTGGATTTTTTTTCCTAAACCAGATGCTACACTACGTCATCCAATCACAGGCTCACCACACACCTTTTCTTCCACAATCAAGCTCTCCTAACGGTCTGATTCGGTGCTTTTAAATATTGACAATGCTAACGTGTGCCCAATATACACACGTTAAAATTGAAAAAATGTATTGAAATGTGTGAAACGTATATAGAAATATATGAGTATATTGAAAAATATAAAAGGTATATTAAAATGTGTATTTTTTTTATTTATATACTTTTTGCGTGCCCATCAAGTACACGATAACAATACCCTCTAAAATATCGTATGGCATGAAATTTGGTGGTTGTAAGTTTCAAAATCGCAAGGCATGACATTTGCTAGATTCTCTGCCTACACGTGGTCAAAGCGCTTGGAATCCTTTGAACATTCCTTGATGTTTGTTCCAAAAAACTCTTCTTAACAAAATTATTTATTGCTCCCGAAGCACTGTGTATAGGACTCACATCATGTGTATTGATGCTCCACGAATACTAATAATTAATCCAACCTAAATCAAACTTTCCACATTTTTCTCCTAGTATATACCTTTAATTTTCAATAAAAAAATCAGGAAATTCATGAATAACAACTAAGGCAGTCTGCAAATTTATAAATACTTGAAAGTTGCACCTCATCTTATCTGAAAAAAAAAAAAGAAGAATTGAGGCAACCCTAATCGAATTCGGGTCCCTTAGGCCCCCATACGCGCTATACCATGTAGCACCCTCATCTCAACTATTCAATTCGGGAATCAATGGTTCGCATATGTTTCTTCGAATTTGAATTATCGATTGCGGAGATAGACGGCTCGGATGAGCACTGCACGGTGTAGCTCGGAAGGACTCTACATGGACCTGGTTCGACGGTTCCACCATAATCGCGCTATTGGTATTCAAATTTTGTTTCATTAATTACTTCGAAATCAAACAAAAAAAAACCATAGTAGATCCTTATGCTGATTCTTTGGTCCAAAAAGGAAACCTAAATAATGCACCACTTTTTTTCTCCTTTTTGCAGCGGGTGGGCCTGCCTATCTTCCCTATATATATACGCACCAGCCAAAGCGATCTTCAAACCCATCCATTTTGCAAAGCACTTCCCATTTCTTTCCAGCCATGGTTTCCGACCCTAAAAGCCTCCAAGCCATAATGGGTGCACCAGGGGTGAAGGGGAAGAAGGTGACGGCCCTACCGAAAGATGGCCTAACGGATCTCATACGCTCCGTCATCTCCAAAAGGCAAGAATTCAAAGAACCCTTCTACGTGCTCGACTTGGGTGTGGTAGCGTCTCTGATGGAGAAATGGACTCGCAGCCTCCCAAACGTCCGTCCTTTCTACGCCGTTAAATGCAACCCTGACCCGGCTTTCCTAGGAGCCATGGCTGCTCTCGGCTCAAACTTTGACTGCGCCAGCAGAGCCGAGATCGAAGCCGTTTTGTCTCTTGGAGTTTCCCCGGATCGGGTCGTTTATGCTAACCCGTGTAAAGCCGAGTCTCACATCAAGTACGCTGCCGCGGTTGGTGTTAACCTAACCACTTTTGATTCGAAAGAAGAGATTGAAAAGATCCGGAAGTATCACCCGAAATGCGTGTTGCTTATCCGGGTGAAAGCCCCGGATGATGGCGGTGCGAGATGCCCGCTCGGGCCGAAGTACGGCGCGCTTCCTGAAGAAGTCGCGCCACTCCTCCAAGCCGCAAGAACCGCGAAACTAACTGTCTCGGGTGTCTCGTTCCACATCGGAAGCGGATCCACGGACTCCCGTGCGTACCGAGCAGCAGTAGCAGCGGCAAAAACCGTATTTGATGCGGCTTCGCTACTTGGATTGCCCAAAATGCACGTGCTAAACATCGGTGGCGGCTTCACGGCGGGCCCAGATTTTGATGCCGCTGCTTACGCTGTTAAATCAGCCATCCAAGAGTACTTCAAAAATGAACCGGGTCTAACCGTCATTTCCGAGCCGGGGCGTTTTTTTGCCGAATCTGCTTTCACCCTAGCGACCAACATAATCGGTAAGCGCGTGAGGGGGGAGTTGAGGGAGTACTGGATAAACGACGGCGTTTACGGATCAATGAACTGCATACTTTATGATCACGCCACGGTGAATGCAACGCCGTTTGCGTGCATGTCGAACCGAGGGAACCCAACGTGCCGTGGGATGAGGACTTACTGCTCGACCGTGTTTGGGCCGACGTGCGACGCCCTTGACACGGTGTTGACGGGTCACCAATTACCGGAGCTGCAGGTTAATGATTGGCTGGTGTTTCCAAATATGGGGGCGTATACAGCGGCTGCTGGGTCTAACTTCAATGGGTTCAACACGGCGGCGATTACGACTCACCTCGCCTATTCTGATCCAAGCTAATATTCAGAAGTCAAGACCCATTAAGCACGTGTGCTGTTGTTGTGGTATTAAGTGACCGTTGAATTGTTTAGTTGTGATTGTCTTTCCAATAAGCAAATTAAAATGAGAACTAATGATTCAATGGTCGGTGTTGGTCGGGGCCAACACCGACCGTTAGTTGAAGTCATAGTAAATGGTACTTTTGACTATGAAATGCCTTTTCAAGGCTTATTTTCTTGTTTAGTTGAAATAGCTTCTCCTCTTATGATAATTTCACTAGTAAAACATTGTTTGCAGCATCTTTGCTGTTTTCTTTAAAATGGAAACTGCAAAAAGCAAATCATTGTACTGTTAAGGTGTGTGTTTTTTAGGGTTTTGGATTGAGTCCGTGGGTGTTGACGGGATGTGTATGGGGTGTTTTTGGGTTCGGTGATAATATGGCAACGTTAGAAATTCTGATGCCCGTCACCTATGCTGCTGTGGTCTTGTTAAAAATTGCTGCTTGGCAGGGCAATAATGCTACTGTTTTTTTTTTTTTTGATAAACAGAAGAAGATATTATAGATACTCGAAAAGGGAACATCGAGGAAAAAGAGGAGGAGAGAAAAGAGAGGACTCGAACCAAGGTTGGAGAAGCCCGAAGGCAAAAACAACTATTGGGATGAAGCCCAAAAAGAAAAGAAAACCAAACCCATAACCCAAAAACAACCACGACAAAAGCCACACGAAGATCAAACTAAAACAGCCAAAGAAGCCAAACCCAAAAACCAGAAAATGACCACGACAACCAACAACCGACCGAACAAACCGCCCACCCTCACTAAACCAAACCGAAAGGACCTATATGACTCAAGAGATTTTCTCCCATTTCTTAGCTGTTTGAGAGCAGACCTTGAATTCGTCTTCAATCAATTCCTTTAAGAGAATATCCTCAGGAAGAACATTAACTTCAAGATTTCTCCCGGTGGTCATTGTGGCGATAATGCTACGGTTAACCATCCTGCCACATCCCAAATCACACCATCCTACATGGCACGCTAATCCCATCGACTAAGGATAACTGAAGTACAAAACTATGGGGGTTCTACCATAGTTTTGACTTTGTTTTGAACCCATTGTTTGCTTTTCACAAGTCATTTGCTGTTCTAGAAAAGAGAAGGGTGAATTGACAGCTGATGGTAAGAGGGACAGTAAATTGGACGGTTATTAGCTCTAAGAACAGAGCAAAATTAGAATTGTGGTTTCATCAAAAGGTGAAAACCAGGCCCTGAAGCTAGGGAGCGAATACAAGCCGGATCCTATCCATCTAACAAATCAGAGGAAGCATGTATTCCACGTTCATGTTGAAACTTAACCTGGCTAAACTTTTTAAGGGCTCAATTTAAAGTTAGGCCCAAATAAAAAGGCCTAAACATGAGATCATTTGGTGCATGCTATATCATGGAATGGATTGGGCCTTGGTCCAAACCTATATAACGGACTCTACACTAATTTTATACTATAATAAAATAGGAATATCACCATTTCACACCCACCCTTTGCAATTCTAGTTGTTAAATACTTTGATTTCTGGCCTCTTTCTCAACCATGCGCATGCTCAGATTTTGATAATTTAGTCTACCGGACAAATTGTTTGTGCACAGCTTTGGAAAGAGATGCAAACGAACCAGATCGAGCCAAGTTTTGAAGTGTTCAAACTTGACTCAGACAAGATTAGGTGAGCTCAAGATCGTTCATGTTTGTGAAGCTCGATTTCGAGTCTAACTGACAGAAATGAGCTAAGCTTGAGCTCAAATTCGATCTCTCTAAAATAATTTAATAAAATAGTGTCAATCATTAAAGTATTACTTTATATACTTATTAACGCAATATCAAATAATAAAAAAATATGAAAAAAAAACCCTAGTACATCTTTATGCTTATTTTTTGTTCCAAAAAATGAAACCTTCACTGTGTTCTTTTCACATTTTCAAAAAAAATTCCAGAAAGATTCTTCCCCCATCTCTCATCACTCACGTTTCTCTCTCTACTTATTACCCCTCTCTCCAAACATTATTTTCATTTCTCTCTCTATCTCTCTCCAATTATTACACCTCTCTCTAATTATTACTCTTTCCAAAAACACATCCAAACACTCTCTCAAAAATATTTCTCAAAAAATACTCCTATGAGCTTTACAATATTGGTGGGTGGTATTACGTTCTGAATTGAAAGTCTTGAGAGAAGGAACACCAAAAGAGCTAAGAAAGCCTCTCTCTGTTTTTTTTTTGGGTTCAACGGTCAACAAATTATCCGGGCCAGCTTACGTGCACATTGACTCAATTAATCTCTCCCTTCCTCTATGTGATAATTTCCTGCTTCACATTTTTCTTTGCAGAATCTATGGATTATGAAAGTAGCCCTGTTGGAGTGATTTGCAAATGCGCCATGCCATCATAAATGCTAAGCGTGTCAGTGGATGTTTTGCCTGTGCCCGATGAGGCATACCCGCTTGCAGAGCCTTGCATGTTAGCGGATGCTCTCTTGCAGTTCTGTTCTCTTGGGGTGGCGTTGGGAATGGCTGTACGGTGGAATTTTCTTTACTATCAGATGCGGACAGCGTCAAACATTTTCAAAGTTGATTTCCAAATCAATATAAAAACAAAGATTTTGTCATTTCAATTATAGACTAATTTAACTGGAAATCAAGTTTTAAATTTTTTTTTCTTTTAACAAGTGAGAAGAACCCAGGGTATCGGATCCACTACTAACTTTGTGCAAAATGGACTTGATAGTAAAGTGGGAGCACGGGTGTTGATCCACAGAGACTAAGTGTTGCTTTCAATTCAAAGTTTATTTGCAAATCAGTATAAGAACAAAGATTTTGTCATTTCAATTATGGACTAATTTAACTGGAAAGCAAGTTTTAGATTTTGTATTTCTTTTAACAAGTGAGAAGAAACCAAAGGTATCCAAAATTGATTTCGAAATTAATATAAGAACAAAGAGTATGTCATTTCAATTATGGACTAATTTAATTGAAAAACAAAGTTTTAGAAATTTTTTTTGTTCCTTAAAAAGTGAGAATAAACCTAGGGTATCCAAAGTTGATTTCCAAATTAATATAAGAACAAAGATTTTGTCATTTCAATTATGGACTAATTTAACTGGAAAGCAACTTTTAGAAAAAAAAATTCTTTTAAAAAGTGAGAAGAAACCTAGGGTATTCAAAGTTGATTATGTCATTTCAATTATGGACTTTAACTGGAAAACAAGTTCAAGATTTTATTTTTTTTTCTTTTAAAAAATGAGAAGAAACCTTGGGTATCCAAAGTTGATATTCAAATTAAAAAAAGAACAAAGATTTTGTCATTTCAATTATGGACTAATTTAACTGGAAAGCAAGTTTTAGAATTTTTTTTCTTTTAAAAAATGAGAAGAAACCTAGTGTATATATCCAAAGTTGATTCCAAAAATTAATATAAGAACAAGATTTTATCATTTCAATTATGGACTAATTTAACTGGAAAACAAGTTTTAGATTATTTTTTCTTTTAACAAGTGAGAAGAAACCTAGGATATCGGATCAAATGGATTCAATAGTAAAGTGGGAGTACAGGTGTCGATCTGCCGGGACTAAGTTTTACTCTCAATTTTTTTTTTGAACAGCTAAAAACAGAGCCGGCTCATAGATTTCGGAGGCCTAAATCGAACTTATTAAACGAGGCCTACCCTATATTTCGCATACAAAAATTGAGCCCTAAATTCCATTTTATGTATGGTGAGTTTAAACAAGTCTAGTATATATATATATAAGGTTCCTAAATAATTGGGGGCCCTAAAATTTTGATTTTTTTGGGGGCCTAAATCCCAAGGTTCATCAGATTACCCTCTAAGCCGGTTCTGGCTAAAAAGGTGGGAAGGGGCTACCAGCGTAGCAAATCCTATGTGCGTGACCATTGGAGTTCCCGACCCGCTGTGGAATATCCGGTTGAGTCATAGCTACTGTTCGAATAAGACAGGCCATCACCACAGCACCACCTAGGCAACTAGTTGGCTAAAGGCCCTCGCTACAAATCCACACATATCCCAGCAATGGCATGAGAGGGATTTGAACCTGGAAGGCCCATGCACAGGGACGGAGGGGAATGTTATTCCACTCACTTTTTTTACTCTCAATTTAAAGTTGATTTTCAAATTAATATAAGAACAAAGATTTTGTCCTTTCACTTATGGACTAATTTAACTGGAAAGTAAGTTTTAGATTTTTTTTTTTTTCCTTTTAACAAGTGAGAAGTATTGGATCCACCACTAACTTTGTATTCAATGGTTTAAGATATTTTGTACTAATCTTGTGACTAAATCAACTACTATGGTAATGATGTACTCTAGCTACAAGCCAAAGTACGTATTATCTTCTAGAAAGTCAAGTATACGTGAGATAAAAATATAGTACCATCTTAGATGGGCACGAATTGTCTAAGCTACATTAACACTAAACTTGGTTCATATGCACGACCTGTCTAATCTTAAGCAAGGTGCAATTTTAACTCACTATAGATTTGGTTGCTTGAAAACAATTGTATAACGTACCGTTGTATTTCTGATCACAAAAAATAAATACAACATATACCGGATATTTCAATGAGATTTATTTGAAATGAAATCTAGATTATACAATCACCACAATTGTATAACGTACCGTTGTATTTTCTTTTTTATTCTATATTTATTAGCCAACCGAAAACACTCTGTGTTCGTTTGGTAGTTTAGTTTAGTTTTGATGATGTCAAAAGGTGTAATGAGTGGAGAGAGATAGAGAGAGAAATGAGGAAAATGATGATGTCAACAAAACCAAACTAAAACTAAACCCCCTAACCGAACATGGCCACCACCTCTCCCTTCTTAAACCACCTCTCCCTTCTTAAATTTTGTCTGCCGATTATCTCTGAAGGCCAGCAATTGCCTGTTGAATAGATAAGCCAGAGAAGTTGAACTAATCAAGTGCGACAAAGCCTATCATGATGCTGTGCTCCAAGTCCTTTTTTTTTTTAACAGCGAATTTTTTTTTTTAATCTCTGGAAACGAATTACAAAGATTAAAAAGGAGATAATAGGTTAACCAGAATGCTGTGCGCTAGTCCATAATCACCGTTGATTTCTATCGGGCTATTTCACCAATTTTCAAGACAAATCGTTACCATACTAATATTTCAATTAGCTACAAATCATACAAACAGAATAAAAGACATCACAATTAGGTTGGTAGCCCTCCAAACAACAATCATATGCCAATGAGGACCAAAAGGGAGGTAACAGATTAACCAGAATGTTGTGCTCCAAGTCGATAATCACCGTTGATTTCCATCGGACTATTTCACCATTTTTCAAGAAAAATCGTTACCGTATTATTATTTCAATTAGCTACAAATCATACAAACAGAATAAAATACATAAATAGTTCAAATAAAGTATAGAGAGGTTAAATATGGATATTATGATTCTGATCAGTTACTTAACGATAAAAGTCAAGAAAAAGAAATGGTAAAAATGAAAATACGCCCAAGTGATCAAGGTGCGACGTCGCACTGCACATGAGGATTGGGCTTAGGATTTTATATTTCCACGCAGCCTCGGGCTCCACAAAGAAAAATTAGTACAATTGTTGTTGATTCACTCAAGTGGGTAAAGATAACATGTGATTATCCAGCACCACTACATATATAGAAGAAACACTCAGAATTTAACCAAAATTTAAAAATTAATGGCCCAGATTCACTTAATCTGGGCCACTGATTTTTAATTTCTGAGTAATTTTTCTTGATACTTAGACTAACTCTTGGCCAAAATATTAAGTACCTCACTTTATTTTTGACTCCACTATGCAGAATTGAAGAGCCTGTGGTGTAAAGAAAATGTACAATGGTTTTTGGAGCCCACTTATGGATCTCACATGAATAATTCGAACCGTTCATTAATTATAACATATATTTATCGAATGACCTCACAAAAATTATACTCAATTGGATATGTGTACTGGTTGATCCAATCGAGCTGATTTTTGGTAAGGTCATTCGAGAAATTAGGTTAAAATTATGAACGGTTCATATTAATCGTGTGGGACTCAAAAGTGAGCTCTAAAAGCTATTGTACATTTTATGTTCACCAAGGTTTTGTACCCTTAGCATTTTTGCTTTATTTTAAGGAGTTGATATCGTTAAGATCAGGGGCGGCGGCATACTAACGAGAGCGGGGTTGGCTGACCCCACGGAAAAAAATTACTATTATTCTATTAATTTTTTTAAATAATTAGTAAATGCACCCCCTGTAAAATAGTGGTGACCCCACTAGATTATTTTCCACCTTCAAAATTCCGCCCAAACTAAAAGTTACCCGTACAGCAAGAGAGAAAAAAAAAAGGAAAGGAAAGGAAATGGGCGAACTGGCGAAGGCAGTCTGAAGAGCCGAAGTCGAAGAGTCTGGGTCCTCTCAGGAGTCACGCCTCTGGCTCTGGGACTGGGAAACGGCGATGTTCACCGGCGGCCATCAGTGACTGATCTCTGATTTGTTCTTGTTGCTCTCCCTGCCTCCCTCGTTGAGTCTTTGTATTATTTTGGTGGTAAATTGTAAGCCCTTAAAAAAGGAGAGAGAGACTGAGAGAGAGGTATATGTTCTTCTATTCTTCTAATCTCCCCTCATTTATAGTTTGACTCACAAATTTGCAATATTCTAGACTGTGAGAGAGAGAAGTACGTCGGCAAGGATATGATGGAGCTAGTAACATGAGAGGTGAATTAAATGGGCTTACAACTTTGATTTTGAAGGACTTAAGAACTATGATACTTGATGATCAACTTGAGAACTACATTGTTGCTGTGCACTCATGTGATTATTTTATGGAAGTAAATTAACGGAGTTGGTGACCTTTCTAAAAAGTTGGTGGAGACAAAGAGAGATGTCATATATCCACTAGTATACTTGCTTGTGAAGTTGACATTGTTTTTGCCTGTCGCGACTGCAACGGTAGAAAGAACTTTTTCGGTGATGAAATATGTGAAGAGTAGATTGTGCAATCGAATGGGAGACCAATGGTTGAATGATCGCTTGGTGGCATACATTGAAAAAGAAGTGTTTGACAGTATTGACCTAGAAACCATTATGCAACGATTCCAGAACATGAGACCGCGTCAACTGCAGTTGTAGAAGCTTGTGTAACAATTTTTTTTTTTTTGGTAAAAAGTGAAAATGGTGAATATTAATATATGACTTTTCATAATATCTTTTGTTTATTAGGTTGACCTTTAAATGTGACTTTTGTTATGATTGGTAAAAATATTTAATGTTTATGAATGACCCCACTCTTCCGAAATTCTGGAGTCGCCACTGGTTAAGATGGTAGACCCTGCTAATATTAATTTTCACCCACTTGTATGGTGAGTAGAAAAACTTGCACTAATATTAATTTTTTCATTTCAAAACCTTTATTGAGGAAAAAATATTTTGCAGCTAATGTAAGGTGACAAAAATATTTTCTGCCCCTATACTTTCTGCGACAGAACACGTTTTTCATTGCGAGGACCTTTTGCACTAAACAATTTGGCAGTGAAATTTATTGTTTTGGAGACCAAAATTTGTCTTTAGATCCCAGTTTGTTGCAGGGAAACTCCATTAATGTTTTGGAGACTATAATTTGTCTTTAGATCCCAGTTTGTTGTAGTGAAACTCCATCTTTAAACTTGATTTTTTCTATAGAGAGTGTAACGCCCCGATTTTTTTTTAGGGCATTATTTGAAACATTTATTAAAAAGTTAATTTATATAAAAAGGATTTCATTAATAAAATAGTGGAAATGAAAGAAATAGCCAGTCTGGTTCAAACGCACATAAACATAGTACCTTGTTAAGAAATTAGATTACATTTTTCCAACAAAAAAAAATAAGGAGGTTCTAGGCTTCTACAAGTTCAGATCCAGATCCTGATTCCAGTTCTCCTTCTCCATTTGCTCAGCAACAATTTCCTCCGTTTGGTAGTACAGTTCTCCTCTTGTACCTTCAATACCTAGCGTGAAATGCCAGGGCCAGAAATAGCACCATGAGTGATAAATCACTCAGTAGCTAACTCTTATGTCCACTAACCCTTACTTAACAATTATACACAGAATATATATGATTGAAAAGCAGTACAGAAATGGAAAGCAAGTAGCTGAATTAATTATCTAGCCTTTAACTTACAGTTTATCTATGTTCTCAACCTAGAGAACAACCTCCCAAGTAACCACCAAATCTATGGCCATTCTGTGATTCAACTCCGCCCTTGCTTGCCCTAACTGGGAGCCCAGATGAAAGGCCTAGGTTATCTACTTAGCCGGATTCATCAAACGCCTCACAAGGATGAACTTTCCAGGGACTGACTGTACCACTGGGCCCACGAGGAATTGACTATTACCTCGGGAGTATATAGCCGTGACTCGGTCTATAATACAAAACCACCCTTGTCCATCCCAGGGACTTATAAAAGAGAGGAGTCCAAAAAAATTTCTAGTTGGCAAAGACATGGATTTCCGGACTAAATTAGCCTGGACGGAGATTAAAATCACCATTGGCCAACCAAAATGTATCTAGTCGGCAATGGTGTAGAAATTGGAGACTAAATTATTTTTAGTTGGGATTCAAAATCATAAAAACCGTTACAAAATAAAAGATAATGGACAAGCCAATTGAGATGGGGAAAATACTGTTTAAGGGTAAAACTGGAAAGTGACCCTATTTTGATGGATGTTTTTAGAAATGAGACTTATATTTTGGGACATCTCAAAATAGAAAGAGGATCCAACAATTTGGGAGGGGGAGTAACTATAGTAGTGATTCGGTTGTATATATAGTAGTGATTTGGTTTTGATTTATGTGCCACCCTGTCTGAGGAGTTTTGAGTTTTGGGATGCGTCTGTGTGGGGGTGCTTTTGAGGTGGGCCCCTCCTTCATTTCTCTCTCAAGTACTCCTATATTTTAAGAAATATTACTCTACTACATGCTTTGTTTTGTGCAAGATGGATTTGTGGGACCCACTTCAAATATCGGCACAAATGATCCAAGTCATCCATTAGATCTGAAATTATTTGTCCAGTCATCCCGAAAAAAATCAAATCAATCTATAACTTTAAGTACTTGATCCAATTGTCTAACTTTCTTCCAAACTTTTGTTAGAATTCAAGATCCTAAATTGCGAAGGAATAAGTAGAAGATGGATCAACCATTTATAATTTTCCAAATGAATTGATTTTTTAGGAGTGACTCAAACAATTATTTTAAAAATTGATGAACGAATTGAATCATTTGTGCGGATCTTCGAAATGGGCCCCACATGCATTAGTTGGTGAAACCTGGGTTCTTGAGAACCCATCCAAGAATGGCCGAAGGTACTCAAAAAGTGGGTGAAGGAAGAATTTGACATTTGAATGGAGAGGGGCCCATTTCAAAAAGTGGGAACCAGGGTTCCCAAGAACCCATCCAAACATGGCTAGGTGTTGGCCTTTTTTCTGGGTCCTGTCCACCCTGTCTGAGGAGTTTTGAACACCCTCTTCAGTTCTTAGGTTGGAAGTAACAGATGAGACATTATAAATCTGGATCATCTATTGATGTAATTAATGAGTTGGATTTGCTCAGAATAAATCCGAACAATTAATTATACCAATATAAGATTTAAATTTGTATTGTCTCGTCAAATTCAAAACTTGAAAAGGAGAAAACCCGAACTCTTACCCTATATTGAGATTCGAGATTTCATGTGCAAGTTGAAGTTTGCTCCGAATTTACGTATGAACACCATGGCCAATTGGTCATGCATGATTGACACTAATAATCTTCAGCCCTGTTGGAAAATACGGATCCCCAAGACCCCGTGATGATGCGTACAGATTATACACCGTAAAACTATTAAACCCTACATGGCGGAATTAGGGTTACCTCTCCTCCGTAGACACAAGCGCACGGTGGAATAGTTTCTTTTCCCTTAACCCGAACACAGCACGGACAAAGCTCGACCGTACCTAACGATCTTCTGCCCTATTCCCTTATACCTCGAATCTCGTACCCGATTGTGGACTCCAACGAGATCTGTTTTTCTCTCTTTTCACGGCTCTCTATTGTATCTCACAAAAGCGTGTGAAACCTAGAGAACAAAACAGTATATTTATAGGGCTAGGGCAGGGACCTCAGGAGAAATAAATCCGGGCTCCTTGTGTAAATAAGAAACCCTAATCCTACCAGGATTCTATTTCTTATTTCACAAATTATAATTCACACCACTAAAGAATTATAATTGCACTCCCGTCATTATCTCAATTAATATCGAGCTCCACGTCATTAAATATTTATTTATTCTCTCTACGTTAAGATTACAAATACCCGTTGATTCCATGAAATTACTAACAAGCCCAACTGTAGCTACACCTAACCAATGAACACCATCCTTCCTCATTTAAGCCGAACCATTCCTGAATAAGGCACATGCACACCCAGTCTACTACCCATACTCACAAATGCAAGCCTAATTTTAATTCTCAACCTGCCAAGCCCAACTGTGCAAGCCAAATTAAATAACCAAATAACCGGACATATAGGGCGGTGATTGGGACTAACTTCAATGGGTTTAACACGTCGGCGATTCCTACCCACCTCGTGTATTCCTAACATTCTTACATATAGTCCGCAACACTTTTTTTTAGCTTTCGTGCAATTTCTTTTTTGCCTTTCATTCACTTAGTCTTTGGACGGCCTTTGATTTTAAAAATTGGAGGACAATCAACATCATCAATCATGCAAGTTATATCCACTGAAATTTCATCTGACATTTGAGACCCTTCCTCACCTTGGAATATTGTATCACGATGCTAATGTGATGGTAAACAAAAAAGATACTCACACACCATGTGTGGGTCCCACCCCTATGTGAGAGGGGTGTGTGGGTGATGTGTGAAAAGTGATGTGTGTGTAGCATTGTTCGATGGTAAATACATGGATGGTATTTGATGGCAATTCTTATGAAGAAACACACTCAGTATGTGTCGATGAAGAATTTCCCAAAACTCGAAGTTCTTGCATATGTACCTGTCTCACTATCCCGAAATTATTTGTGGTTTTTGTTATCCATATCCTGATGATATTCTACAACAAATTCATTCCTCCTGAATTTTTTTAAAGCAAAATGGTGCAAGAACTCCACAAGTTTTTTTTTTGAATAAGTACTTCACTTTTATAAAGCCCAAACAATCAACAAACAAATCAGAGAGATAGCCCTGGTATTACAACTGAAACCTATCCAAAGGAACTACACTATACATCTCAAGCATGAACAAACAAGAACAAGAAGCTAGCAAAACTATAAAGTAGTGAAACTATCCAAGCAAAATCGCTTTCTCACACAACCCCCAAGATGCACAGATTCACTTGTCAACCAAAGAGGGTTTCATCCTTGTAGCCGAGCTTAAAAAAGCTCGGATTGAATCAATGGTCAGTTGGGCCACCTGATCAACCAAACAAGTTTTTTGCTGAAATATCCTAGAATTTCTCTCCATCCATACAAAATAGATAGTAGCTGCTAAAGACCCTTTCATAGCCCTGCATCTTAGATCATTTCCAGTAACATGTTGCGTAAACCAATCCATGATTTCTGAGAGCTTTGACTGTCCTCCTAAACTAGACAACCTGCTCCAAACCTCAAGCTAGCCAAACAGATCATGAAAATGAGCACTCAAAGAACAGATGTTGGTGAGATTCTGTTGCCATAGCACACAGGGAGCAACTCCACAAGCTTGTTCTTCCTATGGTAACATAGTTCTTATAGAAGAACCTCTACACTTTTGAAACATGGTGTCATGCATGCAATTCCTTTTGTTGAATATCCTCAGTACCAAGATCAACCTACTTGTTCGACCAAGCTAATACTAGATAAATGAGTGTAATAAAAACAAAAGGAGGATCTAATTTAAGATATACTCCAGTGTAACTAAACATGTTTAACAAATGGCCGGGTAAGAGTCAGAAACAGTACGTACCCCCGTCATCCATCACTTTCTTTTTTCACTTAACCCCGGCCCTCTATGAAACTGAACACCGTCACCTCATCTATCAAACGTTATCATACACACCCGCTTCGTTAAAGATATATATGCAGTACAATCCCCAATTTCATTAAAAAAATGGTTGCAAAAAATGGTACGAATTATGTATCAAAAATTACTAAACAAATTAAGGACTGATGGAGTAGTTTCCTTAGAACAAAACAATAAAGATCAGTATCACTTCAGAAAGTCTATTAACACAACAACGGGTGATATAATTTGCGCATTATGTCAAGTATCACTTCAGAAAGTCTATTTTTAATTTTGCCTCAAACTTTTGGTGATTATAGGTTAGTTTCGATGAAAGAAATCGGAATTGGATAAAATTATGACTTCTACCCAATTAAGCTGTCTTTAATTTCTTGAATATTTCCCGAAACAAATTTGGGCAGAAATCATAATTTTATCCAATTCTGATTCCTCTCGTCGAGACCCGCACCTATAATCACCAAAAGTTCGACGTAAAACTAACAACCGCCAAAAAAATAAAAATAAATAAATAACGATAAAACCAAAAATCCTTAAGTCAGTGGCACTACAACAACCCCTAAATAACTTTACCATAAAACGAAAAATGATTTGCTTCCGACACAAATGGGTAACATAGTTGCTTTCACTTTTAACTCTAACCGGCCTTTTCACATAATACACCTACGACTTTTCTGTACCTACTAAACAAATCAACCAAGAAAAAGAATAAGATATACTTTCAAAACCAGTATAGAAATTTGAAAAAAATTTGTATGTCGAGCAGACACCATGTGGTACCCGTGCACGAATATCTGGCCATCCAAAAAGTGTTTTGGTTAAGAAGTTGGGCATGCATAAGCCATAATTCAAAGGTCAGAAGGTCATGTACTTCGTCGTCATGATGGACCATTGAGTTGCATCGGCAGCCCAATTGAAATCATTGCCTTGGATCATCCCTTTGCACATTCCTTTTTATGTTCTCTCTTGGAAGCATATATAGCTTTCAATTTCTCTTTGTTTTTCTTTTTATGGTTTTTCTCCTTATAACTCTATTAACAATTTGTTTTTCTTGAGAAAATAACTCATGGGAAGGACCTGATTTGAGGATGGGAAATGCGAAGTTTTTTAAGGGGTTAAAAATCTATTTGCCCTTCCAACTATTTCATTTTTAAGTACTTGCCTCATCCAACTACTAAATGACTTTACTTCCCCTCTAATTATCCAATTTTTACCCAGTTAATCCAATCAGTCAATTTCCATCCAATTGATTGATGGAAAACATAACCCATCAACAAAAAAAGGGTGACAGAAGTCCCATGATTTCCGCCTAGTCCGGAAATAACATCAATTGTTAAAATCAGAGATTTTATAAAAAAAGTCATCCTCAAATGATAAACATAATATCAAATAAAGTATTTGGCGGGATTTATCAAAAATAGATTTTATTTAATTATTTTAATAAAATTATTTGGCAAACACCCCTGAAAATGGGGACCGATGGAGCCGCTAATAATAAACGTCAGCCAGTCGAGTGGAGTTTATCTTCAAAATGCACGTTTTAGCCAGTAAAAAATACCACCACCGGTCCACACTATCTATAAACCGGACCGGTCCACAGAACCTGCGTTTAAGCCACTCGATTTCAGATTTCAGTAGAAACAAGCAAAAATCAAGAAACGAATTTAACACCCCCTTCTCTCTCTCTCTCTCTCTCTCTCTTCTCCAATCAATCGAATTATCGTCTCTGAATTTTACTGAAAGTCACCATGGAAACACTATCCTCCTCTGCAACCATCGTCTCTTCTTCTTCCCGCCCGATTGTCTCCCCCACCACCAAATCTAGAAGGTTCCTTCGTTTCCACACCACTTCCAAGAGTAAGCCCTATTCCCTTCTCTCTCTCTCTAGATTGGAGTAATTGCTAATATTCTTTTTGGTGATTCAGGTGAGAGTAACGAATCTGATATCCGATCCGAATTCAACGAGTCAAGCATCGTCCCTATCCTCAGCAATCGATCGTTTTCTAAGGTAATCAAACATTTCCTTTTTGTTTTTGAATAATTAATCGTTTAGCTTTTGAGAAAATACCAACACTTGTAGTTACAATAGCACAAACTCTTTCATGGCTGTGTCCCACCTACAAACTCCATACTGCAGTGTTGGTACAACGATACGTATCCTGATTTCGAAACCTTGGTCTAGAAATGCATATGTGCGGATAAACAGTGAATGGCTCGTGATGCCCGGAAGTTACTTTTTTATTTAATTATATCATTATTGGATTAGTTAGTGATTTTCGGTTATTGTGTTGGGGTAAATTTGGTGATTTACGGTTTTTGTGTTGGGGTAAATTTGGTAGGATGAGGCTATGGGATTGGTGTTGAGTGCAGCGTCTGTGGGAGGTTGGACGACGGATTCTGGATTGGAAGGTCCTTCAGTCCCTGCCGGAGCTGATCCCAACTCCAGTATGGAAAAAGTCTCTACATTCCCTTGGTCCCTCTTTACCAAATCGCCGCGGCGGAGGATGCTAGTCGCTTTCAGTTGCAATGTTTGTGGGCAGAGGACTACTCGAGCTATCAATCCTCATGCCTACACTGACGGCACCGTGTTCGTCCAGGTAATACCACCACGAGGATCACAATTGTGTGTGATATATTTAGATACATTTGTACATTGGTAGCTCCAGAAATTTCTTACAAGTTACAGAGTATCAGATTTTGCACCAGAATAGAGTTTGTTAAAATGAAATCATTAAAGTGGAGAGTGTAAATATGAAAGATAAGGAAAAGGTTGGGTTTTAACATGAATAAACAAAAAACAAGAATGTAGATGTCGAATAGATATAGGAACTGCTTTTTTCCGATATACGGAATGTATTGTGGCAGTTGCTGCGATAGGTGGAAAAAAGAGGAAGGACCTACCCAGTGCATGAAGGTTTTGCTTTCACAGGTCTAGAGAAAGGTTGGATTTACTTAGCCTTACCATGGCAAACGGAGAAGCTGTTTTTGAAACTCAAACAACCGTGACTAACAGGTCACATTGTACTGTTGCATTTGGGCACATTGTACAGTTGCATTTGAGCTCCCCTGCTTCCGTCAGGACCATCGCATTAGGTAGTATACTTTTGATGCACATATAAGGTTATTTTGAGCACGGCTTTATAAAGTAGGGCCCATTATCATTCAGTTTCTCATTAATTATTCTCCCAGATTATCACTTGATCCCAAATATCAACCAACGCTGTCCAATTAACCAATAATCCAACTGTACCCTAAAATACCATACATTTGCTTACATTGTTTGGGCTTTTTTTTTTCCAATTCAATGGGGTCACTTGACCCCCTAACCTGTTTTATAGTGTTGTCTCTGCATCCCTATCCATGTATGCTTATTGGTTGCTGGAAACTTTGTAGTGTTGCGGATGCAATGTTTTCCATAAGCTGGTGGATAACCTGAACCTCTTTCATGATATGAAATGCTACGTGAACCCCAGCTTCAACTACCCAGACCGGAAAAGCGATGTTGCCTTCAAGTACCTTGACATCGAAGACATGGATAATGATGATGGCAATGATTTCTTTCCTATCTTATGAGGTGAAATGACCACAGAGTGTACAAGACAGTCATTATACTTTCAAACTTTTCGTTTTAGTTGTAAATATGTGTACTGCTGTATTGTTCATACTGAATGCTTTGGTTAATAATAATTAAATTGCCATGTATTGTTAGTGCTTTTCATTTTATCCTCTAGGATTATGCACAAGGTTGTTGATAAACTACCGTTGTCCTTCTCTTAATGAACGATTATAGTGAGGAGAAGCTCAAGTACACTTCATTTTGGTTGGCCGATGTATATTGTTGGTCTGTAATGTTTCATGGAAACAGAGATATGAAAGCAGTCAAGCATGTGAACTGTTGATGGAAACAACAGCGCATTCGCACACACATGAAAAAGCTAAGCTGGGAAGATGATATCCCCTAAGAAAGAGGATAGGCGTTGTATTTACAGAATGCCAGTCACAAAGCATCCATATGTTCAGATTCTCCAAGACTCTATTAAGATTTGGTAGAACATCATCAGGCCGTCACCATCTATTGAGCTTTGAGGTTTCGATGGTCCAAACGCTTTCTCAGTGGGAATCGCCTAAGTAGTTGTACCCACGAGGCATGATGACAGGGTGTCCATAGCCTCTAAGCACAATATCTCCAGAGTCAGCAACATGTGCCTAGGACATTAGCATTCGGAAGCCTCCCTGCTTTCCGACTTTTAGTCAAGTTTATTGCAACTCGGGCAACTTGGACCTATATAGGTTGGACTTAATGGTCGGTATGATTCGGCTAGGTGACACTACTTGTAGACAACCACATACAAGTCGGAAAAGGGAAACTCCTTTGGTGACCTACTTAAGCAGGAAACTTAACCCACTCCTTTGAATAGTGTACTACAGTTATCTTTTTTTGCTTTAAAAAGGAGTTGTTACCTAGTTCAATTACATTGTCCGTGATCTGGTGTACCACTACTACTATGCCAAATTTGTCTCCTTACTCAGCATCCTGCCAAGATGGGAAAGAGAGCCATGCCAAGCTTCATGATTGCATAGGAATACGTGAATAAATTACTATGTTCTTTGTTAGGGGCAGCACAAAATTCTCTGGAATGAGTAAGTCGCAAATGGGTTGTGCACAGAATGGGGATCTGCATGGAATCATGTTCCTTGTGTTCTTAGCCATGTGGAACTGGTAATCTTTTCATTTTTTTTCATATGGGAGTATGTTAGTCGTCGTTTTTCATTTTGCCTTTCCGTTTTATATGATCGAAGTTAAGCGTTTACTCCTGCCTTTGTATGTCTTTCTTACATTTTTTCTGTCTCCTCTCTCTATTCCTTCGTCAACATGTCATTTCAATGTAAACCATCGTGGCAGTGTTTTCAGTTGAAACACACACGCCAGATGATTATCCGTACTTACTTGAGTTTTTCTCAAACTCTGATTTTCATTTGTACATTGTTTTCTCTTCTTTACTCGTTTTTTTTTTTTTTTTCTCCTTTAGTTGCTTTGAGTGGGTTTTGACTTTTGAGGTAGTCGTTGAATGGTCAGATGTTATTTAACTGCACTGACCTTGGATACAAGCTCCTTTATTTTTTCCCCATGATAGAACGCTTTTGGTGTTAGCTCTAATCCCTCAAGCTAGACACAGTAATCAAGACCTCTCGAAACTTTCACTTCTCTGGACACAGTATTCAAAGCTTGGGTATTTGTGTGGCGCCCATCAAAGGTTATAAGTTAGTATACCTGTGCAATACCTGTGCAATTCCCATGGCAGAGAATTATGCACTATGTGATTACTGTCCCATGGGGTTAGCAAACACATCCACCCTACCCCGCGAGGAGACCTGAGCTTTTAGGCTTTTAAGTTTTAGTCAAGGTTATTGCAACTAGAGCGCGTATATGGTGGCCTTAATTGCTAGGTGTGATAAGTCGGGAAATGGAAACTCCGTTGGTGACCTACTTATCATAAAAATTAACCCCATTCTTTTGATTACTGTTGTACATCTATCTTGTTTGGCTTAAATGAGGAGTTGTTACCCAGTTCAGTTACCGTGTCCATGATCTCATGTACTACCAGTACTACTTTGCCAAGTTTGTCTCCTTAGCTGGCATCCAGCCAAGATGAAGACATGAGAGCCATTCCAACATTCATGTCTCCATTGGAATACATGAATAAATTGCTATGTTTCTTCTTAAGGCCAGTGCAAAATTCGTTGGAACGAGTATACATGACAAATGGGGTTTGCGTAGAATGAGTATATAGTATATAGAGATCGAATCTGCAGGGAATCATATTCTTTATGTTCTTAGCTCTGTAGCACT
Source organism: Gaultheria prostrata (assembly GCA_036023075.1). NCBI lineage: Eukaryota > Viridiplantae > Streptophyta > Magnoliopsida > Ericales > Ericaceae > Gaultheria > Gaultheria prostrata. The sequence continues at coordinate 62,525 of JAXBDA010000052.1, read as the reverse complement.
GGTTATATCTTCATTTTTTTTCTGTTTCCTCTCTTTTCCTTCATCAACATGTCATTTCAATGTAAACAATCGTGGCAGGGTTTTCAGTTGAACCGAATAGGCCAGATGATCATCCATACTCATCTGATCTTTTACTAGTACATTGTTTTCTCCTCTTTACTAGTTTTTTTTTTCCTCTTGTAATTGTTTTAATGGGATTTTGACTTTTGAGGTAATCGCACAATGGCCGGATGTTGTTTGAAAGGGTGAAAATGTTTTTGTGGCTGGGTAATTTGACATTAATGTCGGAGTTTATATTGTGTTCTTAGCTGTCTGGATGTATACCCAGTTTGGCAACCTTCACGATTGCCGTTTGTTTATAATGGCAGATGTTATATGAATCAAAGGGATTTAAGTTAGTTTATGTATCTTTAGCTTTTGTAGAGGTTTTAATATTTTCTTCCATAAACATGTTTACGGACAGCTGTGACTGCTCTCTGCAATCGAAACCCAGACGTAGAGAAACCATTCTATGAGAAAACAGATTGTCGAAAATTAGTGGTAGACTGTAGAGGCAATCTGAACCCAATATGATCATAAACTGATTGTCGAAAATTAGTGCAGAGTCGATCTGAATTTGAATCCAACGCAATGGATGCCCAGTCGGAGTCCAAGAAATGGGATCCTCAATGAGTTTGAAACCCAGTTTCCGGTATTGGAGTGGCGGCCGTAGATTCCATTTCCATGGCAATCTCTCTCTCTCTCTCTCTCTCTCTCTCTCTCTCTCTCTCTCTCCACTTTTCACGGATTGGATTGGAACTAGTCAATAGTCAAATAAAGATATGGAATCTCTAGTGAAATTCATTTGTACCAACTGGGTTTCCTGTAGTGCGGCATCGATTCGAGCCGTTCATCTCGCAGTCAATAGTCCGGATTTCATCTCGGTCCTTGTATATTTGAGTCATCCATTGCTGAGATATAATCCTGACCATTGATTGCCAAGATGAATGACTCGGATCCCGCACTGCAATCCCGTATCCTGCATTACAGGAAACTCAAGTCCCGGAAGTCGGAACCAGATTCCTTGACCGCCCTATCTCCTTTATCAGCCCTAAGCTTGCTAGGTTTCAAATTTCACCTGTGGATGTTCTATACCCCCACCGGCCACCACAATCCCCTCCCACCACTCACTTCTAAGGCTCAGTATTTCAAAAGATTAAATTTGCAATTTAATCTCCCGTCCAACCTCATTTGATAAAATGAGGCAGTGATAAAATGAGACTGCATTTTATATGGCACAAGTACAAAAGGCATAATTATTATTTTGCCCCTGCCCAAAAAAAGTTAAAAAAAAAAATTACAATCATTACTCATATATGGTGGGGCCCCTTAAAGAAAAGAAAGGGCAAAATGGTAAATGATGTATTAGGTGGTGATTTAATCACACTTGGATTTTATCTAATGGGAAAGAGAATGATTTTATCAAGTGCTTGATTTTATGAGAAATCCCATAAAATCTAACGCAAAACTCGGCCAGAATAGATATAGAAATTGGCATAGTTAAAAAATGGAAAATTGGGCTAGTAAAGAAAATGGAAAAGATGAGATCTCGAATTTCACATTATTCGAAATGATGTCACCAACTAGAGAGAAAAAAAAAACACCGGATGGTCAAGAGTAGGAATTTTTTTGGATATCTACCGGCTACCACGTGGCCGAGCCTACATGGTACCCAAACATTGCATCCGAGCTGTCCAAAAATGTATTGGACCGCCGAGATTAAAACACTCTCTTTCCTCTTTCTCTCTCTTAATCCGGACCGTCCAAAGTCAAAATGGACGGTCGAGATGTTGCTCCAAAGTCAAAATGAAAAGCACACCTATACCATTGGCCTATGGGTCTGATTCTCCTATGTGAGAGATTGGGCAGTTCGAATCCCATATCCACACGTCGTTAGCCTTTCAAAATAACAAATACTAGGTACACATCCAGATATATATCCGTTTCTTATATCATTTCTCAAAAGTAATTGTAGGGCTTGCAGCTCACTAAATAGTGCACGTGAATCCCACCATCACTTATAAGAGAGGATGTAAGAATGACCAGAAGACGGAAGTGATTGAAAAGCACGCGTGATGTGTGTGATAAGAATTCATCTTTGAAGGGGCTTAGCTTAAATAAAAGTACAGAAACATGTGTAGGAAGATGTGGTGCATTTGCAAAAGGAAATTTATTTCCAAAGTCAGCACGATACTTCTCCAACAAAATATAACAGTTTGAGTAAGGGACGGAGGCAGAATTTGAGCTTAGGAAGACAAATTATAAAAGAGAATTAAAAAATTAACTTTGATTCTTCTAGTTTCTATCGAATCATTTTTAAAACAAAAGAATATAATCTCGAGAGATATTATTTGTACCATATATTGATGAACACCGGATATCATCATACAATAACAAACTTTCATGTGCGGCATACAAAAACCCACAAAACTTGGTGTATTGAGAGTAAAATTGGTCAACATTTTTGGAGTATGAGCGAAATTCCATGTATATTTTTTTGAGTACATTACACAAATGTACAAAACTACAATTTTTTTGGCGGAGCTTGGGTCCCACTAGCCGCATTAAGATCCACTCCTGCATGCATGATGATGCTCACCTGATGCAAAACAGAACTAATATTCGATAATTTGAGCGGTTCATTTTATAGGCCTCAATGAGTTGGTAAACCCTGTAAAAAATAAGATAAATCGTGCAATAGTAGCATTTAATATTTTATTTTTGAAATTGGGCAATAGTATCCATCTAAACAAAGCATATTTGTCACAATCAAATAGACGGTCATAGTATAACTGTTCATTTCTTTTTTGACATATAAGATTCGACCAAACCTTCACAATTTTGTGTTTAAAGGTATTCCTCCAAACCAAAGGATGTTATTGATCAAGCACTAAGGGCCAACAACGACTATCTCCTGGCCGTTTGTACCAAGAACTTTAGGGCTTGTTCGGTTGGGTTTTAAAACGCCCAGTCCCTAATTAATTTCAGTGGAGCCCACTAACCCATAACTCAAATTCTCTCTCCTTCCCATTTTGGGAGATGCTACCATAGTGCATAGTTTGTACACAAATGGGTCGGTGGGGTCCACTTCGGAGTCTCCAACAAATTATCCAACCCGTTCATCAATTTTAAAATATTTTTTGATATGCCTTAATAAAAAGTTAGCTCAAACAGATTTTTATAAGTACTTGATCCGATTAGTTAACTTTTATTTAAAATTTCTTTAGAATTCAGGATTCTAAATTTTGAATGAAAATTGAAAGATTGGATCAAATATTTAAACTTTTTAGATTGAGCTGATTTTCTCGAAGGACAATTGAAAAATTATTTTAAAGTCGATGAACGGTTTGGATTATTTGTATGAGACTCCGAAGTGAACCCCACCGACCCATTTGTGCACAAATTGTGCCTATGGCAGCATCTCCCAAAATGGGAAGGAGAGAGAATTTGAGTTATGAGCCAGAGGGCCCCACTGGAAATTAATTAGGGACCGGATTTTCTAAAACCCAACCGAACAAGGTGTTAATGTTCCTGCTAGGCCTATTCCTACCAGGCCAGTCAGAGTGATGAAGTGGGAATCTCCACCCTCTTCTTTTATCAAAATTAAAACAGATGGAGCTTATATATCCTCCCGCACTTGGCTGCCTTTGGCATTTTTGCTAGAGATAGTGGTGGATCAGCTCAATGGTGGCTTTGTGGAAGTGTGAGGGTTGTGTCGGCTCTTGCTATAGAGGCTTTGGGCTCTTCATATTGCTTGCGATATGGCCAGAGATGGAGATCTTAATGAGGTAATATTTTGACCGTCACACATTGTTTCGTTGAAGCAAAAAAAAATCCATGGATCTTTAATCAAAGCTTCAAGAGGTTTCTACTTCAATCATCAATCAACTTCGTGTTTTTTTCCGGTGGATTTCTGGAAGATATTTGAATCTGATTGCAAGAACCTGATCGACTTTGTGAATGATGCTAATTCGAAGTGTCCCAGGTCTATAGAAGCCATTGTGGAAGACATTCGATCGTGGGCTCATGGTAGGAATTGGTCTTTTATATGGCGTGGGCTCATGGTAGGAATTGGTCTTTTATATGGTGTAGAAGAGGGGTAGTAATAGAGCGGCTCATTGGATAGCTTCAAATTGTAGAAACAAGAAAATTACTTTTCCATCGGGTTGTACTCCGTCCAGTCTCCAGTCCATTATAGTCAAGGATATGTCTTAATCTTTCTAATATAGTTGACATGTTCAAAAAAAAAAAGGAAAAAAAATATGATTCACAAAATTTTCTGACATATATGTGGAAAGCATATTCGAAGGGAGATGGAGGGTCGTCTAGTTAGTTGGGTGTCTCTTTTACCAGGCTTTAAGGTTTGGATTTTAAATCTCACTAGTAGTAACTTGTAAGTTGTAATGAGAGATTATTGGGTGTTCTTGGAGTAATGTTCCACAAATCATAATAAAAAAAAGTCCTGGGCATATAGTAGTTTTTATCAATCACAACACTTTTGGAGTATGACGAGACCGTGCTTCAAGAGCGACTTCTAACTGTACTCCCACAAACTTCTCCTCTCACCCCTAGGTTAGAGTAGTTATAGGATTTTTTTTTTTTTTTTGCCAACATTGTTTAGAGCGGTGGGTAGTTAGAGGGGAATTAGTGGTTAACAACCGGACTTTGGGTGGGTGTTGTGCATCTGGGTGCTATGCACTCATTGGCCGTCTGATCATGTTTTGGACGGTCTGCATGCATTCGGCAATTTTAATTTAATTTTGATTTTCGGCAAAAATATTAGGTACACATCCAAATTTATATCCGTTGCTTATATCATTTCTCAAATGTAATTGTAGGGCTCACATCTCACTAAATAGTGATGTGGGTTCCACCATCACTTGTGAGAGAGGATGTAAGAATGACCGGAAGGTGGAAGTGATTGAAAAGCACGCGTGATGTGTGTGATAAGAATTCATCTTTGAAAGGGCTTAGCTTAAATAAAAGTATAGAAACATATGTAGGCCAATGTGGTGCATTTTAAAAAGGAAATTAACTTCAAAAGTCAGCAAGATACTTCTCCAACAAAATATAACAGTTTGAGTAAGGGAGAGGGGCAGAATTTGAGCTTGGGAGGCAAATAAGTATATAACAGAATTAAAAAAAATTAACTTTGATTCTTCTAGTTTCTATCGAGTGATTTTTAAAATAAAAGAATAGAATCTCAAGAGATATTATTTGTACCATATATTAATGACACCGGATATCATCATACAATAACAAACTTTCATGTGCCGCATACTTGTATTGACAGTAAAATTGGTCAACATTTTGGAGTATGAGCGAAATTCCATGTATATTTTTTTGAGTACATTACACAAATGTACAAAATTACATATTTTTTTGGCAGAGCTTAGGTCCCACTAGCCGTATTAAGATCCACTCTTGCATGCATGATGATGCTCACGTGACGCAAAACAAAACTAATATTTGATAATTTGAACAGTTCATTTATAGGCGTCGATGAGTTGGTAAACTCTATAAAAAATAAGATAAATTGGACAATAGTAGTATTTATTATTTTATTTTTGAAATTAGGCAATAGTATCCATGTAAACAAAGCAATATTTGTCACAATCAAATATACGGTCGTACTATAACTGTTCATTTCTTTTTTGACATATAAGATTCGACCAAGCCTTTACTTCTATCTGATCCACAAAATTTTCTGACATATTGTATATGAAAACTGAAAAGCATATTCGAAGGGAGACACTTTTGGAGTATCACAAGACCGTGATCCAAGCACTGGCGGAGTCAAGATATTTATTCGAGGGGACCGATTTAATAGACATGTCTTTATCCAAGTGTATACTTATGATATGTATTTGTTTTTCAATATAATTTACTTTTGCATTGAAAATATTCTAGTCTGATGTATCAAATACATGAATCATTTTGTTTTATTTCTTTAAGCTACATCAATACTCATATGCTTGTTTTTCAAATTATGAAAGAAAGAAAAGGCAAGTGATTTCCACACCCCATTTTTTTATTTTTAGTGGAAGTTTTATGTGAAAATTTCACTAAAAAACGAAAAAGGGGATGTGTTTATAAAAAGGAGTGTGAAAATCATTGATGAAGATATAAGTGTAACGCCCCGAAAATTGGGTGCGTTAATAAATAAATTTCATTTATTTATTCTAAAAATTAAAACTTTATTAAAATCTCGAAATATGAATTCTCTAACAATAAATTAAAAAGTAACTAATTTATTACAACCAAAATAAATTAACCTCTAACATTGTCTGAAAATTTAAATACTTGTTTAAAGTTCAACTGAAAAATAAAGACAGAGCCATCTAACTAAATAACTACTGGTAGAGCCACGGCTCCGCCACTCCATATCCATCTTACTGCTCCATCGCTTCGAAATCAACAGGCGGCTCCACATCTCTTTCTGTAACTGGCGTTGGGGATGTCAGAGTCACAAAACTAGCACCGTGAGTGGTAAAATTACACTCAATAGGGCACCCGAAACTACCCCTTTACAAAAGAATACTCATGCGACGGGTAACATATAAAATCGTAGTTTTTTTTTAAACATTAACAAACCACAATTGTTCAAATTCTCAACACAGTAGATTCCGTATATCCACCATAGACTTTCAAGTTCCACAATCCAAAACTTTATGCGCCTTATGACTTCGCTATCTCATACCAAATCATAAAGCTATCCGATATTGGTTCTCATCCACAATATAAACAATCTATTGGGCTCCCATCCACCATGTTTAACTCTCCAGGCCCATGGCACGGCTCAATACCCCTGAGAGTATATTGCGATAATTGGCTCAAGACCCATATCGGATACAACGTCCCAATTCCCAAATTCGATAACCGAACTACACATCTCTTATCCGTCTACTTAAGTAATTAAAATATTTAATTAACACATATTTAAGGAATTTGAAAGCATCAGTAAGCCAAACAGTCACATACGTCCATGTATACCTTGAAAAGAAAAATTGAACGATAACATCAAATATCTCGGCCAAACTACTCCAGTTTATTCCAGTCACTAATTAAAAATAGCAAACGGGTTCCAAAACTTACGAAATTTTACAGTATGATAGTCCATCAAATTTGACCCTAGGTTACTGTTTTGAGCGAAGGCTAAATCCATTCTTAAACGAAGCAAAATGGTGTTTTAAGTTGAAAAGTGATCTGTTCCGAAACTATTCAGCTCAGTCAACTTCGAAAAATCATAATTAATTCTACGTAACTCCGATTGAGACGAGTTCTATATGGACTCCACTTAATTTTTTGAGATCTACAACATCACAGGTATAAGTTTTCCTTGATTCTGACCTACAATTACTCAAATTTACAGGAAACGAAACTGTGCATAAATCTCATCGTGTTTCACTTTTCACATAATTCTAACCACACCATTCATTAATGATTTAATTTTCACAAAAACTATAACTAATCTATACTTTCACTAATCACCATGCAGTATATAATATACGCACAAATTACGTAAACAATATTCGTAAGTAAAAGGTTAGTTCCGAAAACCCTACCTTTCGTCCGACGATTTAGCGCGAGTGAAAGGAAAATCAAGAACGTCGGACACCACAAATATTATTCTGAAAATAGCAGAGTAAGTGTGAGAGGGATTTGCATTCATATGGGTGAAAGGAGAGAAATTTAAAGTCTAGTAATTCAAAGAAAAGATAAATAAATTGGTGGAAGGGAGTTTGAATAGTTAACAAGGATTTAAATAATTGAAAGGTAGAAAAAAAGGAAAGAAAGAAAGAGAGAAGAATGAACCTGTTGAAGGCTAGAGAAGAAACAAAAAGTGTCGTACTTTCTTTCTTCGTTCTTAACTTTGAGGTGTGAAAGAATGAATTTAATAAGAAGGGAAATAAAGGGATAGAGTTAGCCAACCAATAGGAGAGTGAGAGAGAACTTTTAGGGTGAGAGGAAGAGAGTGGTACGGCTGATTTGGGAGAAAGAATGTTGTTGGAGGAAATTTGGACTCTTTTAGAAGTCAAAGTGATGTCTTTTAGTGGAAGAAAATTTTGTGGTGTAAAAGGAGACTTAACTAGGAAAATTTGGAGTGATAAGGAAGCTTAAGATAATCGTAGACATTTTTCTTTTTTATAATTACAACTACTAGATAATTATCTAACTACTATAATTATCTCTTATTCGCAAATAAATAAACAAAAGTTAGTATCTCTAATTTACTAATATACGGGTCTTAACAATAAGATTACCTATCTTTTAGTAAATGAAACCAAAATTATTACGATCACGGGAAAATATTACAATAATGTTATCAATTATTTTAACCAAATTAGTATTAAATTCATAAATTTTTCAATACCCGGAGGGGCCGGGGCAACCCCAACATGGCTCCGCCCCTGGATCCAAGAGCGGCTTCTAACTATACTCCCACAGACTTCTCCTCTCGCCCCTAGGTTAGACTAGTTATATGGATTTTTCTTTTTCTTTTTTTTGCCAACATTGTTTAGATTGGTGGGTAGTTAGAGGGGAATTAGTGGTTAACAACCAAATGGAGGATGTCGTTCTAAAGACTCGAATCCCAAACATTTTCTTAAAAGTCAAGCAATACAATCAGATGAGTTAAAAGCCGCATCTTCTAAAAAGTTGTAGAATTTGCCAAATGTCAAAAAAATATAAAAGACTAGTAAAAAAATCGAAAATATGAAATCTCAAATCTCACATTATTTGGGATGATGGAAGACAGCAAACATTATTTTGATTGACGGTCAAAGCTGTTCATTTTATTGATTTCGAGATATCAGGGTGACCAAGTATCCATTTAAAAGTCGGTCAACATGTAATTTTTCTAGCTCTGAATACAATTATGAATTCGACTAAGTCCTTATATCGATAGCTCATCATCTTGATTTTTTACGAAGTTGACATATACACATAAACATGAATACAAAAACGAGCGATTTCAATTCTTGAACAGAATCACATAGAACTTTACTGTCAATGAGCAATCGACATAAATTGGGTCTTACTAAGGCTCCGTTTGGGCGCCTATTTTTTTCTTTCTTGCATTCTTTTTTTTTTGGTTTTTGGGCGTTTGGCAGCAAGTCTGGAAAACAGTTTCTGTTTCTCCCAAAAACAATTCCTTCATTTTTGGCGATAGAAACAAGAAAGCAAAAAGAGGCAGACCCCTTCTTTTCAATTTCTACTTCTGGATTTTGCATCTAAAATGCATTCTGCACATTTCTCCCAAACACTCATCCCAGATTCAAAAGTCATTCTGGTCATAATCCAAAAAATAAAAAGCCAAAAAGTTAAAAATAAAAAGCTAAAAAGTAGGCTCCCAAACACCCTCTAAGAAGACAATGGAAAAAGTTTGTAGGGTAAGATGATGATTGGAGTATCTAATTGCTCTCTTGGGTGCGTATTAAAAGCCTTTTTTACAAATATGGGAATAAATTAGAAGCCATAATTGTACTGACGGGTAGTGGGACTTAATTTTGTACCCTTCTAAATGAATTTTTTTGAAATTTAGATTAAATATTTATGCATATTCAATTGAGCAGATTTTTCACCAAATACACTCGAAAGGTTATTTTAAAATTATTAAATAGTTCGAATTATTTGTATGGGACCCAAAGTTCGTCCGGCATGCCGATTGATACAATTTCAATACCCCTAGTTCGGTATTCATACCTTTATTGCTTATTTTTTTTGGAGGAAAATGATCTTATAAGGGCTCCCTCACATAGCTTATGTAAGGGATTTTTCATTCGAGATTGAATTTCAATGATCCGAGACGATCCGAACCGTTAGATGTGTTTAAAACATGTTTTTAAGGTCCAAAACTTATGAAAATCTCATAAAATGGGCATTTTATGGAGAGGTGATAAAATGGAGTTGTTTTTCCAACTGATAAAATGTAGCAGTTTTCCTATAGGTTTTATGAGAATTTTATGAAAACCTCATAAAATGACATTTACATTTTATATGTTGAGATTGAAGTATCATAAAATGTGAGATTTTATGTACCTAAAATCTATTGGAGAACAAGACCTAATTAAATATGAAGTGAGCCCCAGAAGTTTAAATATAAAGTGAGCCCCAGAAGTCAGTTCCATTTTCGTACCTCTGGCTTGTAGCCGTAGGCTTATCTCCCGCCAATGGGGTGCGCATTGCGCCAAATCCATCGTTTATAAATTTAGCAACAATTGAACAGAGCGAGAGAGAATTTTAGAGAGAGAGAGAGAGGAAAAACATAGGCGTAGTGAACCAGAAAGAGTAAGTATGAATTCGGCTCTGAGTCGGAAGTCTCGGATGCTGAAGACGGAGATATATCACGTGATTCTTCAAAAAATGAGGGAATTCAACAGGGAAGAGTTGAGTGAACCAGGATTCGAGGACGAGTTATGGAATCACTTCAATCGACTTCCTATTCGGTACACTCTATTGCCCTACCTCTTTAATTTTGCCATTTTGCTGTACTTATTATAATTTTGTTTATTGTCTGCTTCGGCAAAAAAAAAAAAACCTATTTTTTGGTTTATTCAAAAGAAATTTACATTTGTTACTTTTGCGTTAAATTTTCTTGGTTTATTGATTTGGTTCGACAAGACGAACCAAAAAATATAAAGTTATAGTCAAAATTAAATTTTTTTTAATAAACCCGAAAAAACCAGTTTATTGGATTAATTTTGACATTTAAAAAAAAAAAATTAGCTTTGACCATAATTTATACTACTATTTAGACTCTTCCTATCGAGAGAAATCAATAAACCAAGAAAACTTGACGTAAAACTAACAAATGTAAAAAAAAAATTGAATAAAAACAAACAAATAAACCAAAAATTTAGTTTATGATTTTTTTGCCAAAGCAAGGAAAGGATAATCTTGTACTTTGTTAGTATCCTTTTTGAATTTGGATGCTGAACGGAAAATCTGTTGATTTTATTAGTATACCTTTTTGAATTTGGATGCTGAGAGTACAGTTGATAAAGGAAATGAAACTACCGTGTAGTTTGATTCCTGTTGGCTAGTTAAACTTCTGTTTGACGGCCAAAAGAATTTAGGAAAAGAAAAAAAAACAGAAGCAGAAGGCGTGTTAACAGCGGTGAGAAGAACATAAGAATCTGAAATTTAATTTTCCCTCTCCTACAGTCTTCTCAGCAAGTAACCAAAGGACTGGCTTCTTCTTTTTCTAAAGCACTGATTTTTGTCTATTGTACCTGTTTTTGCTTGTCATCTTTTCACCTTGGCATCAATTACCAACTACAATCTAGAAGCGGTAACTAAAGAAGGTAGGATACTGCATATGTAGCTTCCGTATGAAAAACAAAAAGCAAGACAGACATAGCATTTCGCGGAAGGTAGATCGGCGACACCTTTAACTTAGGTTTCAGGCCTAGTTGACAACCAGCTTGTTGATGGAGAGGAACTAGCTTCTATTTACAGTGTTGAAATGTTTTTTTGGAAGATCTTTTTTGAGTTGTTTGTTCTCGTTAGACGGTTTGGCTTATGGTGCTATTTTACGGAATATTTGTTAACCGATACATTGGGATTTCTCATTTTATGAGAAAAGAAACAGGCGTGGTAAATTGGAACAATTTTCTATTTGGTCTTAAATAAATTATACATATATACTGTTGTCATCCTTGGCAATATTAGGTCGAGCAATTTGGCATCCAAAATTTGGGTTTTATTAGGCATTCTACCTACTTGTGTACTCTAGTGATGGCTGATCCACTGATAGTCTGAGCTACTGTTTGCAGTTATGCAACAGATGTGAACATAGATGGGCCAGAAGACGTTCTTATGCACATGAAGTTGCTGCAACTGGCATACGAGTCTGCTACTAAATCTGCATTTGAAATCCGTATTGTGCTGGTAATCAGCAGCAAAGCTGTCATTTACCAATTAGAACAACTTTGTCTGTTTGGTTAGTTGCTGAAATTAACTTGGTGAATCGTCGATATTCGTGGTGCTTATATGGATTCTTGTTATGTAGCTGTTCAATCTTGATATGTTGTTGCATATGCAGATTAATAAAGGATGAAGTTTGTTACCGATTTCCTTTTGACAACTTGCCAAAACTCTTTCATTTGGACTTTTTTTCCCTCCTCGATGCTGGCAACCTTTCGTGTCTTAATTGTATGTAATCTGGTGGGGTTTTTTTTTACAGAAGGAGAAAGCTCTATAACTCTTTCATGGTGCCAATCATCTACTCTTTTATGAGAATTGAGAAGTAGGGTAGCCTAAGCAGGTCTACATATATAGTCAAGTATGTAAGTAGGCTAATTGCTAGGTGTAAACAGGCACGGACACGGACATAGACACAGACACGGACACCGCGGGGGACATAGACACGGACACGGCATTTCCCCAAAATATAGGGACACGGACACATAGGGGTCATGGGAAATTTTTTTATATACTCCTAACCTTTTTGGCTATGCAAACCTAGGAGTAATATTTAGGTTAGGACTCCTATTCAATGAATTATCGGCTGATAGTTTATGCTTATGAGTGTATTACACATATACCTATGTTTTCTACAACATTATTGGTCAACTACTTTTGAAGTAATAAACATTTTATGCTGGAAAAGCTTTAAAAACTTATAGAAATCACCCTGTTGTATCTCCATGTGTGTCCCAGCGTGTCCCATTGTAAAATAATGAAAAAATTGAATGAATGCGCCACGTGGCGCGTCTCATACAGGTCCCTGTGGTGAGTCTCCGGCGTGTCGCGCGTCTCCGGAGTGCCTCTGTAGGAGTCTCAGTGCTTCATAGACTGTGTGATAGTCGTAAGATGCATCACAAACACATGCTTGACTACCTGTCGTGGACAAATGATAAATGCATAAATCAACCTTTGCTTATTAGTCATGACTTTAGCATGTCTTAATCATATTTTATTATGTTTTCAAAATGACATCAATTTTCCTTCTTGCTCCTCCAGTTAGGCATGTAACTTCTTTGCTCAGCTAAATGCATCTCGGCAACTTCTCTCTTATTCAGGTTCCTGTGTCTGATGTAAGCTACAGTGGTACTGCTGATTCAAACTTCATGTCAACTGTGGATCCAGAAAATTCTGATTGTTCTACCAAGCCGAGGCAAGACAATAAGCTTGTCTGAACTATCTCTTTTGGTTTGAAATGATTGTCAATTTCTTCAACTGTGTGTGAACACTATTTTCTATGTTTATATATTCGTTGAATTTCAGCAGTCAACCAACATTGGCCTTTGGCATCTCACCAAGTCTTGAACTTGCACTTGAGGCTACCAAATCAAATGGTCAAGTTGTAGGTGATGGTGAGCGGCGCTATTTTCGGTAAATACTTCTGTTTGGTTTGCTTGTAATTGAGGTTTTGTTTAAAGAGCTGACTAGCTATGTCTTGTGTATTGGGCCTATTGGCAGACCCGTATAATGGTGTTATAACTTTAACACACCAAACATGAAGAGAGAGAGAGAGAGAGAGAGAGAGAGAGAGAGAGGGAGACTTTCTGGTAAATTTAAGCTGGAGGACTGCAAGCTTAGAAACTATTGATCTCTGATGACAAAGTCACATTGACATCTGAATTTGTCAGTCTATTAGAGTGGCAGTTTGCCAACCCCCAAAGAGTTACTACCTTAATTCAATCACTGTTCCTCTTGGTTCTTCTAACGAAGAGGACAGCGACCTGTTGTGTCCATCATGTGCATTACATTCTGGGGGAAGACAAAAAAAGAAAGAAAGGAGAAATGAAAGGAATTACGGGTACTGTTTTATGGCGACATTGAAAAATCAAAATAGTAGGTGATTTCGATGACATTTATGTCCCATTGAAAAAACATATTTCTTATGTGGTCATGTGTAAAATGCTCGTTGCACAAGGCTAGCAAACATGTTACTAGGAAAGGAGCAAAATATTATTTTACACTGCTAAATGTTTTAGTAATGTGAAGGAGTCCATGGTTGATTAGAATCATTAGATTGTCTTGTTTGATATGGAATGCAAGTCCTCTAGATTCAATACCTGCCTTCATTAGATCTTGGGTCATAAATTGATGTATCTGTGGGCTGATGGAATGTGACATCGCTAGAAACACGTGACAACACTGAAGAACTGTTATTGATCGCGCCCAAGTGTTAGAATGATTTGTACTGTTTGGTCCTTCATTCTGAATATAACAGTGGGATTTCATCCCATTGCTGCAGTGGTGGCTTCATAATTAGTATTATCTAGAGCTCCTGGTGTTTTATTCCATTTAGTGGAAAGATCCTTGGCGTGGAAAAAGGGGGTGTGATATTTAATTTTTCACAACTTTTGCCCCTTCTGTTAATGTGGTTTGGGAATTCATGTTGAATTTTTTTCTGAAATCTCCATATTTTTCCCCCACGAAATCATTTTGTATTTACCAATGTGAGATCAACAGTACTATCAATGTGAGATCAACAGTACAAAATCATTTCTGCGTTTTCTTATTGAGTTAACTGTAAGGACCAAATTCCGGAGTTTTCTTGTTTTGGCAATTCCGTATGACAAAACACATATTTTTATCGAGTTGTAATTTTATTATTTTTTATAGGCTATTGAGTCTGTATATGATTAAAGTGGAATGAGTCAACATTTGTAATGGAGAGTGAGCGTATTGGATTAAAATTAAAGAGGCCTAGCAACGGGTCCAACATGGACTTATTGTGATCCACCAAGAAGCCCATTGGCCAACTTGTTATCTTTTAGGGTTTGACTAGTCAATATAAGGAAATAAAAAAAGGCAGCATAACTAGTGTGGCAAAGATATACATGGAGGTTTACTGTGAGGAAAATCAGATATGCGGCAGTAAAGAAAAAATGGGGCGTCCATATTGATTACCTTTGGTGATTAAAAAGCATAGTGGCAGCATATGCACACATTGGTCCATTGTGATTAAAAAGAACAACGGCGGCATGTGCAAAAAATTGGGCAACAACTTTAGAGTTTTCAAAGGGCGATTTTCGTAGATTGGAGGGCTTGTGGATTCAAGGCCGTTGGCGATCAAAATCACTGGGTGCGGTGTACGTGTGACTCGACAGGTGATACTTAGAACATTGTGAGGATTTACTTCGTTTGGATAGGTATATCTGTAACTGCATAATGATTATAGTGGTTTTGATTCCTTCCCATGGTTTTTTACCCTTTTAGGGTTTTCCACGTATATCCTGGTGTTCTCTGATTAATTGCTTGCGTAATTTGTGATTCGTTCATTTATTGATTTTTATTGAGATAAAAAGATAAAACCTAGCAAATTATTAAACCTAGGTGATCTAGGATTTTTCATTAACCTTCAGTGCCAGATTTGATTACTTTGGAGATTTGGTATATCTGCTATTTTCAGACCATATCCTCACCTCATGTATGATGAATTTATCTTAATGCTGTATGCAACTTGAAGGCTTTTAATTTTTTGTATGTGCTGTTGTGAAAATGAGCTGTGGATAGAAGTAAGTTTCAGCTAATTCTGGGAATTTTTTATTCATGATCCACTGACATTGTTAAACTCTATACTATGCAGACCTCTCTATGAAATTACGATTTCGACAATTGACATGCCAAAACTCCTCAGTCAGATAGCTAAATTTTGGGTCTTATTGATATGACTCCTTTTGATGTCTCCTAAATATTGGTGTCTTCATTTTTTGGTTGTCTTCTTTTATATGATTATTCTTATTGGTGGACCAGAACAAGCATTTCTATGGACCACTTACTCTGTATGCAGCTACACTGTTAACCGCTATGATGTACGTGTTTCCGAATCTAATTTGGTGGATAATTATTTGGGATTGTTTTCGGTGAGAGTGCTAACATATTACAATTTGTAATCATAACTATTTGAGAGCAGAATCCTTTTGTAGTATACTGAATAGCTGTACTACCGTTATCCACTTGGGAAAATATGGTCGGGTGAGATCCTGATGGTGTAATGCTTGAATTAATCTGACTAACATATAACTACTGTGAACGAAATCATTTAGCTATGTTAATCTTTCTTCCTTAGAAGTATACAGCTCCCTATACATCTTTTTTATTTTACTACTTCCAGCTTTATTGCCTGGGTCAAACCTTTCTTTCAGTACCAGCCATTATGTTTTTCATCGAAGTCCCACCTTTGGTTCTTGGAAAAACCCTTGTTTTTGTAGGGCCAAATTATTGAACTGGTGCCCTTTGGAGGCAGTGATGAGTCTCGCTCTGCTTGGATAAATCATCGTACGAGTTGTTTGTTACTTTTTGTTCATCATCTGTAGTATCTTTTTCTTCATGTTGGTTAGTTTGAAAGCTACATATCCAACTTCTCATACTTGTTCTAATGATATTATGTTGCAATGGTCCAGCACAAGCTACAGCATTTCTTTTTGCTCTAAGTTGATGTTCCTTAGTCGACTTCTTAATCTTTTTGTATGCTTACTTTTCAGTTAACTTCCTTGCTTTCTGAGATTGGGCTGAATATCCAAGAAGCACATGCCTTTTCAACTACCGATGGTTACTCCTTGGATGTATTTGTTGTTGATAGCTGGTCATCTGAGGTATAAAGCTCTTTCTTGGAATTTCACCGATTTATGTTAGTTTTCAGCTAGAAACAGGATATATAATGATGCAGGACAATTAAAAACAGTAAATAAAGGAAGATGAAAACTTAGGCATCCTAGTGCCTAAGTTTTGTGGTTTATTTTGGGGGTCTAATAAAGGAAGACTTAGTTATCAGTTCACATTTCTGATGGAGTATATAAAGTTCAGGGTTTGATCAACATCAGTACCCTCACTATCTCGTGCAAGCTTAGTCGTAGTGCTCATTGGAGTAGGAGCGTGAGAGATCGAGTTTAGGGGAAATGATTTTCCCTGAAATCAGTTGGCCCTAATATAAGAAAGGGCTATTACGTAATTACAACCCTTTCAATTAATTAGGTTTCAATATATATCTGAACAAGGTACTAGGGTGCAGTTTAGATACAGTAATTAAAAACAAAAACCAGCAAACAGATACCTGCAATTGTTTTCCTTGTGCTTGTGGGTTTTTTTTTTATAATATCCCATCCTGGTTCTGTGTTTTTTGTTTTTCCTACCTAAGCAGAAATGTCATTTGGTTATTTCAAAGTTTCACTGGACGGCTGCTCTTATTTTGTCGCTCCTAGGTTTTTCGTTTATTGATATTTGTTAGTTATATAGTTTAACCTACCTCTTATGCATATACCATTGTTTTTATTATGTCAAATTGTCAGATTCTCATATGTGTGCGCGCGCCAAGGGTTTGAAGTGAAAGTTGAAATTGTTTATTCTCTATAGGATTATATTGCAAACTGCTTGATGCGTTTCTCTGGTGGAAAATTTTAGGGAACGGAGCGCCTTAAAGATGTATTGGAGTGCAAACTCCCTAAGATTGAGGTAGTTTATCTACATACTGTTTTTCAGTTAGGATATTGACATGCATGCATGCGATGATTATGTTGAAGTGCACTTCAGAGCATATCTAGGACCAGTTCGAATCAAAAATTCGTATCGCCAGCTGAGGTGTCCGAGGCAACGACCGAGCTTGCTAAGCTTCGGTTGGAACTTGATCAATCCAGGGAGAGAGAGAAGGCTGCCAAGACCAAGCTATCTCAGATCACTGAGGAGGCATACGTGAAGGGATACCGAGGAGGATTCCTGGAAGGCTTAGGGCTGGGTTATAACATGGGGCTTGATGCAGCAAAGATTCCAGCCGAGGCCGAGTTGAGGGCGGTTCCCGAAGTCCCTGTCCCGGATGTGCAGATGCCGAGCGAGAAGATTTCTGAGCAAGCCATAGATGTAGACAGTTGACACCCGAGCTCCTGCAACGACATGATTCACTTATCTTGTTGCCTTCGTTTTTTCCTAAGAACTACTGGACGGCTCCGGACAATTTGGAGTTTGCCGTGCCAGGGGATGGAATAATTGTTAACTGTGACTGGCGCCAAACATTAGGCTAATGCCAGGTCACGGTTTGTAATAATTGGTCTAGCACTGGCGCTAGACAATCGGCCTAAGCCAGGTCCTTCGGTTTTCTTTCGATCATCACCACACTTGCACATTATACTCTTGAACACTATGTGAACGGATGGATACGAGAGAACATTATTTACACTGCCCGACCACCTGTGTAAAATCCCTCTTTTCCACTTCCATTTTTGTGAGCCTTATTGTGTATAATTGTTGATCTCAACCGTTCATCTTGTTGGACTCGTACAATATTACATCCCTGACAAAAATCAGCTTTGATCGGACATCGACAGTATCAAAATTTGAATTTTGTTTTGTAAATTAGACTGTCTTTGACTGTCCTTTCGCAAAACAAAATTCAATATTTTATATCTGTATCAATGTCCGATCAAAATGATTTTTTGCATGGATGCATTACTCTGCTGACCCTACAACATGAATGGTTCAGATCAAATCAATAAACTCATGATGGGACCCACATATAGCGATGGTGGAAAGGGAGGTTTTACAATGACAGTGTAAAGAATGTTTTCTCGATGGGTATCTCTCCTTTTTTTGTGCTTAGTTTGTTTTGGTGAATGATTTATTTTTGTTAATGCGTGGTTTGTTTCTTACCCTAGATACGCCTTCTTCGGCTTAGGGCATTAGAATACCCCGGCCTTAGCTGCAGAAAACAGTTGGTAAAAATTTAGGAATCAAATTGCAATAACATGGAATACCCCATTGTAGGGTTGATGGTGTAGTTTTTCCTCTCTTTTTTTTTTTTTCTTTAATTAAAGCAGAAATTAAAGGCTCTTGACTTATTGGAGGGAGATGCCTCCATTTCAATGGAGTTCTGATCTGCCGCTTGTCTTTTGTTGGAAGCTCTCTGGCGATTGGAAGTTGGAGGTTTTCGTTTGGGGTTTTTGCTTCTCTGGTTGTTTTTTATGCTTCTGGCGTGCTCTTGGTTGGCTTAGGGGGTTGAGCTCTTAGATTGGATCTTTATCTTGCTTTAGTGTTTGGGGGTGTCTCATAAGGTTTTTTTCAGGTTTTTGGTTCAAGTTCTGGTTGGTGTCTTACCACCCTTCTTGTATCTTGTTTTATCCCCTTTGGGCCATTGATGTTTTCAGTCTCGGGTCTCTTTAATCTTTATAATTCGTTTTTAAAGATTAATAAATTCTTTGCTTAGCAAAAAAAAAACAAAGGTTGTCTGACCGAGAGCCTAATTTGTTAATGGCTTGGTTTGAGACGGCCAATAAGGCGTTTGGTAATTATACCGTGTGTCCATTGGGATTTACCTCGGGCAAATCGCCGAGGTGGCATATGACCCATCTGGGCAGTTCGTTTTTGAATTGTCTAGCCGAAGCCTTTTGGTATTAAACCGAGGTGTTAAGACAAGTTGAGTTGTCAGTCTTCCGGAGAAAAAGACTTGTAAAAATTTTGATATGAAATTTGAGACAGTGGTACAATAAACCAAACTCCTTCATTGCTTTTATTGGTCTTTCACATTACAAGCTTTCTGGAAAGAGAAATTACAAAAAACTTGTCCGATTATTACAAATTTGACATTCCTGACCATAATATTTCCTCAGGTTATGGGCGTTTCAGGGCTTGTCTACTGCATTTCCGTCCATGTCCTCCAATTTGTAGGCTCCCTTCCTGACTGTCTTAACAACTTGATAGGGGCCGTGCCAATTCAGAATGAGTTTCTTCTTCTTGTTTTTATCCTCCACCTTTTTAAGTACGAGGTCATCCGAAATGAATGTCCGAAGCAGAACGTTCTTGTTGTACCCCTTTGCCACCTCTTGCTGATACGCACCAAGTTTTATCCAAGCTGCATCCCTCTTTTCCTCGGCAAGGTCAAGGTCTTAATCCAAAGCCGCATCATTTAGCTGCCAACACTTTAGTCTGGCAGCCACCATTTTATTGGATGCTTCAACTTGACCGCCCTGAGGATAAACGGGAGTGGATTTGAAAAAGTGTACCCCAACTCGGCACAAACTCCCAAGACGGTCTTTCCCACAATCTACTTTCCGTTGTCCAACAAAATGGCATAAGGGACGCCGTATCATGAGATAACATTTCTCCAAAGGAACCTTTTGACATTAGCTTCGGTAATGTGAACAAGATCCACCCAGAGCGACTGGTAGTTCTCCAACTATATCAAGCCCCCATTGAGAAAATGGCCAATCCTTGGCAATTGGTTTGAGGTCTTCGGCTGGCTAATGGACAATTGGTTTATGTGGCATTTCTTGACGTATTTGTTCGCCCAAATAGCAACCGCCGCTGCCAGAGTGTAGCTCTTGCAGTACGGTCTGTATTTGATTTTTGTGCACTACTAGCAGGTGTGGTCCAGTGCGAGAGCATCGGTAGAGCGCATCAGTTGGAGATAGCTAGTAATTAGCAGCATTGCAATGGATCCGGTGGGCACGCCTCCTGTTGGTGGGAAGCTCGTCGTCCCTTAAATAGACTTATATTATCCATCCAGCTTGGGCCGAGGTCCACATTCATAACTTCAGGTGGTTCGGATTCAAAACTTGGCTTATTAATCGTTCCAAAAGTGATATTTCGATTAATTCTTCGTTTAAACTATAGTGTCGATCCGAACCCAATTTATGTCCCAATTTGATCATCAAATCCAAAAGAAATCGGATCCTCAATGATTCAGATTTATGGGGTTGGATCTGGATCAGACTTTGAACAAATCCAATACATTGCCATGCCTATTATGAATGAATTGAGATTAAAATGGGATGATTGAACATAATAATGGGGTTGATAGAAGAAAGGGGATTTGGGGTCCCCGTAGTGATCCAAATCACTACACCCCATAGTGACCTCAATGTGGGACCTCTATAATCTGTATTTGGGATCGGAACCGTTCAATTTGTCGGGAATGTTGAGTAGATCATTCATAGAAAAACTTAAATTAATTGGATATTGGTAGTCATACAGTCGGATACTATTTAATTTACGAAAATGGATGGCTAATATCATCTTGAGAATAAACTGTAAAGATAAATTTGTCACAATTGTGTGTTTACCAATCTCCGATAATCAAAATTTTTTGTACCCATAATATGCTCAACATTCCTTAAAAAATGAATAATTTAGATTCCAAATGAAAATTTCATAGGGCCCACAGTTAAAGTCACTACAGAAATATAGTGACTTAAGTCACTAAGAGGAATAAAGTTCGAAGATTGGTGGGTGTCTTGGAATATAACATACTCCATCTGTATAAAGGTGCAAAGTTGGAATTTTATATTCTGTTGTATATCCCACTTATCCATGGTCATATGATACTTCCTTTTTAAGTATTTTCTAAATCTGATAAATCTTTTAATTCTGCTTAATAAGTTGCTTTATCAGAAAAAGGCAAAAAGGAAAACCGGGTGCTCGAGAGTAGATTGCTGCTATTGCATATCCCACTTATCCAGGGTCATATGATTCTTCCTTTTTTTAAGTATTTTCTAAATCTGATAAATCTTTTTAAGAGAAATACTAACGGGTGTAATATGATAAAAATATACATATACTTGTGGGTCCCATTTATACGTAAAGTAACGTACAAATATATTTTAAAAATATATTTTAAAGTACAATTAAAACCCGATAAATATAATTTTTTATACTATTAATGGGTGCAAAGGAAAACCGGATGCTCAAGAGTAGATTGCAGGAAGTGTGAATGAAAAGCAGAGCTGTACCAATGGCCTATGGATCCGATGGTATAATCCATCAACTCACATATTCTATTAGATAATATCCCACTTATCTAGTATCATTATGATACCAGTCCTTTTTTATTCTGATAGCTCTTTGAATCTGATAGCCAAGTCTTTTTGCTAAGTCTTTTTTTAATCTGACAGCTTAATAAGTTGGTTATCAGAAAAAAGAAAGAAAGAGTACCGAATGCTCAAGAGTAGATTGCGGGAAGTGTACCAATCAGACGTTGGTTCGGTGTTTGGAACCTTGTACTTGATTGGACAATGAATATATTCAAATCCTTGTAGCCACTTGTTGGGACTAAACATAACTTCATAGTGCCAGCTCAATTTCAGAATTTTCAATAGCGTGTTCAAGAATTACCTTAATCTTACTAGTTGTACTTTTTTTTTTTTGGAACGGCCTCTACGATCTCTACTAACAGTAGTATATACACAAAATTCAGTATAATAGTACGAATACATCCCACACATGGTGAAACCTAAAGCGACATGATTTTATAAAGGGTGGAGCCGCCCATAATACTCCTAAGTCCTAACACCGCCCACATATGATGAGACATTAACTTCGACCTGACATAAGTACGGTGGGGTACCTTATGACGGGGAACCATACCTAGACTTCAACATACATACATACACTTCAATTTTGTTGATAAAAAAAAAAAAAGACTGCAGGAAGTGTGAATGAAAAGCACACCTGTACCCAATGGCCTACGGTCTGATGGTATTGGTATCATTCTCCCTTCTCCCATGAGAGAGATTGGGTGCAGTTCCAAACCCATCTCCATATGTTGTTAACTTTTTATACCCATCTCCATGTGACAATTATTTATCTTTGAAGGGGCTTGCTTGGCTTAAATATAAAATTATAAGAGCAAGTACAGCAGTCTATGTATTTGGTACTGTGTAGGTAAAGTAGAGAATTAAACCAGGAAAAGTCACCCGTAGCAGCCTCTGTACTTGATTTGGTACTTTACATTTTCTTTAAAATTGATACAGTACTTCGGCAAAGATACCGCGACACTGTGCATGAGGTACTTTATTTTTTAATACTACTTTTTACTCTCTCACTCTCTCTCCTTTATCCCCCTCTCTTTCTCTCTCAACTTTTGGGTTTTTTTTTTATTATTTTTACTCTCTCCCCTGCTTTTAACTTTTTTAATAATATTTTATAGAGATAAAATAAGTAATAGTAGCGAGTATTGTTGGAATTTTGAGAGTGATGTGATAGCTATGTATATACTATACATCGGCTTTTTTTCCCTCAATTTTTACCTTACCTGTTGTTCTTGCTCTAACACACATACTATAGGCCAGTGTGGTGCATTTTAAAAATAAAATTTACTTCAAAAGTCTGCATGATACTTTCTCCAACAAAATTTCTCAGTTTGAGTAAGAGACAGAGGCAATATTGGGACCAACAATGCTATGGGTACACCACATGCACACTACCTCATCCGGACCGTCCAAACGCTTTTTTTGACTTTCCAGATTTAAAGTGCTCTATTACCGGTCAAAATGGCAAAATAATAATTAACTCTTTACCCACTAGCTTTTCAAAATGGCAAAATAATAATTATACAAATTTTACCCATTAACTTTTCAAAACACACACTTATTAAGGGAAAACTCAAAATGAAATAGTCTGAATTCAATGATAAAGAAAAGGGTCTCTAATTTGCTTATAAAACCCCTCAAAACTTGGTATATTTAAGGTCATGAACTTGATCAATTTATCTAAATTTATTCATTCTGATGGCATGAAAGAATTATAAAGATAAATGATAGTAATAATCATGAATTCAGTTACAGGTAAGGAACTTTGATTCTTTAACAAATCTATTCATATATTGATAACTGTAAGTTAAAAGAATAAAAAAGTCAATAAGAGGAATGGAGCCTAATAATATTCAATAGGACCATAACTTGAATATTGCATGCCGTGTTTATTTATGCCTCAGCCCATGTCGAACCCTTCACCTTTTTTTCACCAAATTTGAATTAAAAATTTGTCCAAAGTTTGATTTGATGTTGGGAACTCCAATGGGTATCATCAATTTCTAAAATTCCAAGCTTATCTCAAACGGTTGCCTCAGAAAAGAATAAGGAAAGGCATTTAATTTACCACCGTTCAATTTAAGGAAAGGAGAATACAAAAGGCATTTAAAATTATGGAATGCTACCGTCGAAAATTTGGTAAATGAATTGATGTTATTGAATTCTCCCTTGATTTGATGAAACATTTGGTCCTCCCTTCATTTGGTACTATTATTCTGATGAACGGGTTGGAGCTAGATTTTACCTATTTTTCGTCAAATTTGAATTTGATGAAACATTCGATAAAGGACTAGAGATGGCCTAATTATGAATAAGTAGTACATGAGCTATGGTTCAAAAAATTATCATACCCATGTGAAAAACTGAGAGAGAGAAAGTGCCCTGCACTTTTCTCTTCGGGCTTCCCCCTTCCCCATCCCGCCGCCCCCCCTCTCCTCTCTCTCTGGTTCCTCCTCTAACTTGTAGATCTGGGCTGAGTCACTCGCTTCGGAGAGAGTTCGAATCGCCCAAATCTCTTGCATTTTTGGTTTGACTATCACCAATTTGTGATGGATCTCGAGCTCCGGCCTCCAATGGCTTCTGATGAAGGCGGCGGTGGGCAACGATGGCGGTGGCGGCAGCAGGTAAGACCCCCGGCGTCGGTGGAAGTTGGATGCATATTCTTCTTCTCTGGAACCTGATCTTGTGTAGATTTGAGTTGATCGTTGTGTTGCTGTTTATCTTTATCATTGTTGTTGCTGTTTTTTCCGTTTAGTATTTTCTTTTCCGATGTACCAAAAAAAAAAGTACATGAGCTAAGGGCAAACGATCGCAGCATCAGTAAAAGAACGTAAATTTATTGTGTGGGTATCAAAATCAAATAATAAAAAATGGGTAACGTTCACCAACTTTTTTAAATACTATCGAACAACATCGAACTCGTCATCAATACAATGACACCACAGCGTTATTACTACGATATTGGAGCTGTATGGGAAGCAAGACTGTCTCCAGCAAGTGCCCTGTTTTTCTACGTTGTATGAGTATTTGTCAAATAAGATGTTAGTCCAAAAACTTGCCGGCTAAGAAAAAATTAAAATATTACCTCACATGACGTACATAAAGATATGGAATCACTAGTGAAATTCATCTGTACCACAAAATAAAAAAGAATTAAAAAACAAGAAGAAGAACACTGTTCATTAGTCAAAATGAGGGTGGAATCTCAAGATGTATTCTTCTTTGTTGACCAGATGAATCTCAACAGAAAGTCTTCATTGCCCTGACAGGATGGGATCATGGACAGAAAACAAGGGCACTGCCCTCAGACGATCAGTAAAATAAGGGTCAGGGGTGTGTGTTGTGCGGTGTACACAGTGCACACATTCTGTGCAGCGCTATAGGACCCATCTCGGGTCACCCTTTTTATCTGAGTCGTTCATTTGTTTATCTCGTCAGTATGTAAATCATGCAAAAATTTAGTTCGATCCAACCATTTTTAGACTATACTTTTCATGGAAACAAACAGTTAAAGAAACCGTTGTATGTCATTTTTTTTCACAAAACTAGGTGCTAAATGGTCATCAATAAATTGTTACCGATGTCCGATCAACATAAATTTTTACATTATGTACATAGTTGATGAGACGAAATTCAGATCAAATAATGAGACGTGGGGTGGGCCCCATAGCGCTACAAAGCACACACAGGACACCCATATGGGTATCAAATCAGAATGTCTAAATACCCTGAAAACATAAACAGAATTGATCCAGAAATAAAAATCAGTGGTAGACCACTAATTTTTAAATTCTTGGTCAACTCTGTGTATTTTTTCTGGGAATATAGTGGTGCTCGTATCAAATAAGATGTTAGTCTGAAACTTGGAAAAATAGTCACAACTTGCTTGCCAATGGAAATTGTACCTCAACATGATGTACATAACAGCAGTAATACTATTATAGAATCATTTTTAAAATTGATGGTATCTTGAAATATTATTTGTACCAGATATCAGTGACAAAGGATACTATTATACAATTATAAACTTTCTTGTGCGGTATACTAAACCCCACAAAACTTGGTGTATTGACAGTAAATTAGTTGGTCAACATTTTCGAAGTATAAGCAAACTTCTATGTAATCCACGGCTTGTAGTTTAGCGGTTATCTCCTAATTTTTCAATAAGCGAGATCAGGGTTCGAGCCTCGGCAGAGACATTTGAGGTTTAGGGTTATGGATAGCTTCTAGACATCCTCTGAATTAACTCACTAACTCCTCCGCTAACCCCTACTGATTGTATATCCGCTATATCGAATGGGGAAAAAAAAAAAAAAAAACCTTCTATGTATCTATTTTTAGTTCATTACAAAACTACGAAACAACTTAATTTTTTGAGGAGCTTGGGTCCCACTGGCCGCATTAAGACTAAACACCGTATATGATTTAAGCCGTTCATTTTATAGGTCTTGATGAGTTAGTAAATCCTGAAAAAAAATAGTTAGGTTGGACAATAGTATCCGTGCATGATTTATTTTTATTTTATTTGAAATTGGACAATAGCATTCATTTTGTCACAATCAAATAGACGGTCGGACTATTACCGTTCGTTTCTTCTCTGACATATATTATTCTACCAAACATTTTCTTATATTTGATGGACCTGATTTTATGTATGAACATCGTTATGTATAAAATGAACAATTCAAATCGTGGAATAACTGTGGGGTCTCATTTTTGCGTCATATGAAAAAACACATAGAAATCATCGCAGGGGAGGGATCTTAATTCCTAACGCCCATGGTTGGAGACTTTGAGTACAACTTTCAAATGACAAACACAAAAGTAGAGACATAGTCAACATGAAATCCCAACATGACACCACAGCATTATTAATACTGCTACGATATTGGAACTGTATGGGAAGCAGGAAGCCTGCTGTTAGTCACAACTTGCCGAGGATTTTTTCAGTGCCGATCGAGGGTTATGGCTGACATGGTACCCGTTAGCGTACATCTGGCCGTTTAAAAATGCAACGAACGGCCCGGATTGAAAGTGCCAGATAGATTTAAAAGAAAAAAGAAAAGGAAAAGTGTGTTTTCATCCGGACAGTCCTTTACATTTTTGGACGGCTGGATGTTCGTGAGCGGCACGACGTGGTACCTGCTCGGTATTGAACTTTTTTTCCAACTTGCCGGCTACGCCAAAAAAAAAAAGTCATAGCAGTAGCTCACAAAATACATGACATGTACACAAAGATATGGAATCTCTAGTGAAATTAATCAGGACTTGTCATAAATCAAATGAGAATGGAATCTCAAGATACAATCTTCATTGACCAGAGGAAACCTGTTTGAACTTTGAAGGTGAAATATCGATATAAAGGTCTTCATTGCCGTAACTGGAACGCTGTTTTTGGAACTTAAGAAAAGTGGGAGAAAAGTAAGGAAAATAAAATGGGATGACAGTAGGAGGTAAATGGAAGGGGAAACTTTTGAATTTTCCCTTTCTTTTTTATAAGTTCCAAACAAACCCGAAGGGGTGATGGACAGAAAATAAGGGCACTGCCCTATTTCCTCGCAGGTGTCTGGTATTTTAGGAATATGTCATTCTTTGGTCAAGGCTGTTCATATTCCATGGTTTTTACTTATTATTTTCACTTAGAAAATTCCGCGTACCCATTTCATTTTCAAACAAAATAAAATGTGTGAAAGAGTATTCCAAAGGAGATAGGGAGATGGAGGGTGGTCTAGTTACTTGGATTTTAAATTTCACTAGTTGGGGCTTGTAACGAGAGATTATTATAGGGTACTTTTAGAGCAATGCTTCACACTAATTATAACACACCACGTGTCATTTTGTTCTCACGAAGACAAAAGTCATGAGCTCATAGTTGTTACCAATCACAACATGTCTGAAGTATTATCACATGACTATGCTTCAAGAACCCCCACGGCACAAACTACTTCTCGCCTCACCCCTAGATTAGAGTAGTTATTATATGTTTGTTTTTTTGCCAATGTTGTTTACCTGGTTATAATTAGTGGTTAACAAACAAATATGGAGTTCGACGTCGCTCTTGAATTCCAGACCTTCCTTTAAAAGTCAAGCAATACAACTAGATAACCTAAACGACACATCTTCTAGACTACCAAAAAACTCGGAAATATGAAATCTCAAATTATTCGGGATGACGGGAAATAACAAGCATTATTTTGATTGTAGCAATAGTTGTCCCCAATCAGAGGAAGGATCCTTATATTGCGGTGATTCCCTGTGACTTCATGTGATGTAAAATGAACCCCACAATGATTCTATTTGACGATCGAAACCGTTTATTTTATTGATTTCGAGATGTCAAATAAACAAGGTGAGCAGATCTTCGTTAAAAAAGCTGGTCAAGATATAATTTTGAAAGCTCTGAATAATAAAAATACGATTCGACTAAGTCTTTATATCGATATCTCATCATCTTGATTTTTCGCATGGCTGACACACACACATAAAGTCATAAACGCATACAAAAATGAGCAATTTCAATCGTTGAACATAATCACAGAGAATTTCAATTTACGTCACAGACATAATCAATCAAGAGATCAGCACACAAGAGAATCTCAGGCTGAACCAATTAGAGCCTCCCAAATTGGGTCTTACTAAGAAGGCAATGAATTAAAAAAACAAAGTTTTTGTCTAGTAATGTAAGGCAAAGATGATGATTGGAGGATCTAATTGCAATCTTACGTATTAAAAGCCTGTTTACAAATATGGTTAGTTTTGAGGGGTTGTGAGTGGGAAAGTGAAGCCAAAGAGGAACACCATTGGGTAGCCATGGAGGTGGGAAAGATAGAATCATGAATATTAAAATCCAAGATTTCGCTATTAGATAGGGAAACTAATTATATTAGATTCGGTTAAACAATTGTTTTTGAGAAAATTAAAAAAATCAAAGCGTACAAATAAACGTCGTTTGAATCCGCGTCGATACCCGCTGATGGGGGTGCGCATTGCGCCCTTGACGTCCGGCCAAAATCCGTCGTTTATTATATATTCAAGTGCAAGTGAACAGAGCGAGCGAGAGAGGAGAGAGAGGGAAAAATGGCGTTGTGAAATAGGAAGATTTGAGTATGAATATACAATAAGATTCTCTCAGTAATATGTATACGTGTGTATATATTCATACAAATTACTTGCTGGTTCGTTGACGAGTCGAGGTCGTCTTCGTTGGTCGCTGTCTTCTTGCGCTTTGAATCTTTTGTTCACGTGATCGAAATTTGTTCGTAGTTTTACGGAATCTGAATCGAAAGTAAAATAGTTATTGGCGTGTGTATATATATATAGATAGATAGATATAGGAATATATATATATATATATATATATATAGGAATATAAATTTTTTTTGGGGATTTTGGAAGGGGATGGAGGATACGGAGAGTTGCAGTAGTACAGGGAACGAGTCGAATTCGTCTCTGAGTCGGAAGTTTCGGATGCAGAAGACGGAGATATATCACGTGATTCTTCAAAAAATGAGGGAATCCAACAGGGAAGAGTTGAGTGAACCAGGATTCGAGGACGAGTTATGGAATCACTTCAATCGACTTCCTCATCGGTACAGTCTATTTGCCCTACCCTTTTTTTTTTTAATTTTGCCCTTTTGCCGTAAACTTATAATAATTAATTCTGTTTATAAAAGAGCGGATAGTCTTGTACTTTGATTTTATATTTGGCGGGCAAAATAAAGGAAAAAGAGAAGCGAACGGAAATTCTGTTGATTTTATTACTGGTATACTACCTTTTTGAATTTGGGATGCTGAGAATACCGTTGACAAAAGGAAATGAAACTACAGTGTAATTTGATTCCTGTTGTCTAGTTATACTTGTGTTTGACGGCCAAAAGAATTGGTTTCGCAGAAAGGAAACGTTGAACGATTCTGCTATACGCCTTGTTCGATCGGTGTTAACAGCGGTGAGAAGAACATAAGAATCTGAAATTTAATTTTCCCTCTCCTACAGTCTTCTCAGCAAGTAACCAAAGGACTGTGGCTGCTTCTTTTTCTAAAGCACTGATTTTTGTTTCTTGTACTTGTTTTTGCTTGTCATTTTTTCACGTTGGCATCAATTACCAACTACAATCTTGAAGCGATAACTAAAGAAGGTAGGATACTGCATATGTAGCTTCCATATGAAAAACAAAAAGCAAGACAGACAGAAGTAGCATTTCACGGAAGGTAGATCGGCGACACCGTTAACTTAGGTTAGAGGCCCAGTTGACAACCAGCTTGTTGATGGAGAGGAACTAGCTTCTACTAAATTTACAGTGTTGAAATGTTTTTTGGAAGATCTTTTTTGAATTGATTGTTCTCGTTAGACGGTTTGGCTTAAGGTGCTATTTTACGGAATAGTTGATATCCTATTAATTCGGATTTCTCATTTTATGAGAAAAGAAACAGGAGTGGTACATAGGAACAGTTTTCTAATTGGTCTTTAGTAAATTATACTGTTGTCATCCTTGGAAACATTAGGTCGAGCAATTTGGCATCCAAAATTTGGGTTTTATTAGGCATTCTACCTACTTGTGTACTCTAGTGATGGCAATCCACTGATAGTCTGAGCTACTGTTGCAGTTACGCAACAGATGTGAACATAGAGGGGCCAGAAGAAATTCTTATGCACATGAAGTTGCTGCAACAGGCATACAACTCTGCTACTAAATCTGCATTTGATGTCCGTGTTGTGCAGGTAAGCAGCGGCAAAGCTGTCATTTACCAATTAGAACAACTTTGTCTGTTTGGTTAGTTGCTGAAATTAACTTGGTGAATCGTCGATATTCGTGGTGCTTATATGGATTCTTTTTATGTGCTGTTCAATCATCATAGGTTGTTGTATATGCAGATTAATAAAGGATGAAGTTTGTTACCGATTTCCTTTTGACAACTTGCCAAAGCTCTTTCATTTGGGCATTTTTTCCCTCCTCGATGCTGGCAACCTTTCGTGTCTTAATTGTATGTTATCTGGCGGGTTTTTTTTTCAAAAAGGAGAAAGCTCTTTAACTCTTTCATGGCGCCGATCATCTACTCTTTTATGAGAATTGAGAAGTAGGGTAGCCTAAGCAGGTCTACATATATGGTCAAGTATGTAAGTAGGCTAATTGCTAGGTGTAAACAGGCACGGACACAGACATAGACACAGACACAGACACCGCGGGGGACATAGACACGGACACGGTATTTCCTAAAAACAAAGGGACCCAGACACATAGGGGGGTCACGGGGAACTTTTTATGTACTCCTAACCTTTTATGCAAACCTAGGAGTAATATTTAGGTTAGGACTCCTATTCAATGAGTTATCGACTGATAGTTTATGCGTATTAGTGTATTACACATATACCTATGTTTTCTACTACACTATTGGTCAACTACTTTTGAAGTTATAAACATTTTACGCCGGAACAGCTCTAAAAACTTATAGAAATCACCCTGTTGTATCTCCATGTGTGTCCCTGACGTGTCCCAGCGTGTGCCCTTATAAATAATAATAAAAAATTAATGGACGTGCCACGTGGTGCGTCTCATACAGGTCCCTGTGGCGAGTCTCCGCATGTCGCGTGTCTCCGGAGTGTCTATCTAGGATTGTCAGTGCTTCATAGACTGTGTGATATGAGTCGTAAGATGCATCACAAACTCATGCTTGACTACATGTCCTGGACAAATATAGACGCATAAATCAACCTTTGCTTATTAGTCCTGACATTTGCATGTCTTAATCATATTTTATTATGTTTTCAAACTGATATCACTTCTCCTTCTTGCTCCTCCAATTAGGCATGTAACTTCTTTGCTCAGCTAAATGCATCTTGGCAATTTCTCTCTTATTCAGGTTCCTGTGTTTGATGTAAGCTGCAGTGGTACTGCTGATTCAAACTTCATAAGAACTGCGGATCCAGAAACTTCCGATTGTTCTACCAGGCCGAGGCAAGATAATAAGCTTTTTTGAACTATCTCTTTTGGTTTGACAAGATTGTCGATTTCTTCAACTCTGTGTGAACACTATTTTCTATGTTTCAATATTCCTTGAATTTCAGCAGTCGACCAACATTGGCCTTTGGCATCTCACCAGGTCTTGAACTTGCACTTGAGGCTACCAAATCAAATGGTCAAGTTGTAGGTGATGGTGAGCAGCACTATTTTCGGTAAATACTTCTGTTTGGTTTGCTCGTAATTGAGGTTTTCTTTAAAGAGCTGACTACCTATATCTTGTGTATTGGCAGACCCGTATAATGGTGTCATTACTTTAACACAGCAAACATGAAAATCGAGGGAGAGAGAGAGAGGACTTTCTGGTAAAATAAAGCGGGATTAGTACAAGCTTAGAAACTATTGATCTCTGATTACAAAGTCACACTGACATCTGAGTTTGTCAGTCTATTAGAGTGGCAGTTTGCCAACCCCCAAAGAGTTACTACCTCAATTCAATCATTGTTCCTCTTGGTTCTTCTAACAAAGAGGACAACGACCTGTTGTGTCCATCATGTGCATTACATTCTGGGGGAAGACAAAAAAACAGGAGAAATGAAAGGATTACGGGTACTGTTTTATGGCGAACATTGAAAAAAAGAAATAGTAGGTGATTTTGATGACATTTATGTCCCAGAGTTTGTCAGTCTATTAGAGTGGCAGTTTGCCGACCCCCAAAGAGTTACTACCTCAATTCAATTATTGTTCCTCTTGGTTCTTCTAACAAAGAGGACAACGACCTGTTGTGTCCATCATGTGCATTACATTCTGGGGGAAGACAAAAATCAGGAGAAATGAAAGGATTAAGGGTACTGTTTTATGGCGAACATTGAAAAAAAAAAATATTAGGTGATTTTGATGACATTTATGTCCCATTGAAAAAACATCTTGCTTATGTGGTCATGTGTAAAAATGCTCGTTGGCACAAGGCTAGCAGAACGTGTTACCAGGAAATGATATAATGCAAATGCCATATATGACGCTGAGCAAAATATTATTTTTCACTGCTAAATGTACAAATGTTTTAGTAATGTGAGGGAGTCCATGGTTGATTAGAATCATTAGATTGTCTTGTTTGATATGGAATGCACGTCCTCTAGATACAATACCTGCCTTCATTAGATCTTGGGTCATAAGAATCGATATATCTGTGGGCTGATGGGATGTGATATCGCTAGAAACACGTGACAACACTGAAGGACTGTTACTGATCGCGCCCAAGTTTTAGAATGATTTGTACTGTTTGGTCCTTCATTCTGCATATAACGGTGGGATTTCATCCCATTGCTACAGTGGTGGCTTCATAATTAGTATTATCTTAGAGCTCCTGGTGTTGTATTCCATTTAGTGGAAAGATCCTTGGTGTGGAAAAAGGGGAGGTGATGTTTATTTTTTCACAACTTTTGCCCCTTCTGTTAATGTGTTTTGGGAATTCATGTGAATTTCTTTTCTGAAATCACCATATTTTTTCCCATGAAATCATTTTATATTTATCAATGTGAGATCAACAGTACGAAATCATTTCTGCATTTTCTTTTGAGTTAACCTTTAGTGCCAGATTTGATTACTTTGGAGATTTGGTATATCTGCTATTTTCAGACCATATCATCATGTATGATGAATTTTTTTTCTTATTGCTGTATGCAACTCGAAGGCTTTTAATTTTTTGTATGTGACGTCGTGAAAATGAGCTGTAAAATAGAAGTAAATTTCAGATAATTCTGGAAATTTTTTATTCATGATCCAGTGACATTGTTAAACTCTCTAAACTATGCAGACATCTCTACGAAATTACAATTTCGACAATTGACATGCCAAAACTCCTCAGTCAGGTAGCTAAATTTTGTGTCTTATTGATATGACTCCTTTTGTTGGCTCCTAAAATATTGGTGTCATTTTTTGGTTAACCGCTATGATGTACTTGTTTCTGAATCTAATTTGGTGGATAATTAATTGGGGTTGTTTTTGGTGAGACCACTAACATATTACAATTTATTGTCATAACTATTTGAGGGCAGAACCCTTTTCTCGTATACTGAATAGATGTACAACCGTTATCAAGATGGGAAAATATGGTCGGGTGACATGCTGATAGTGTAAGGCTTGAATTAATCTGACTAATATATAACAACTGTGAACGAAATCATTTAGCTGTGGTAATCTTTCTTCTGTAGAAAACTTCCTATACATCTTTTTGTATTTTACTTCTTCCAGCTTTATTGCCTGGGTCATACCTTTCTTTCAGTACCAGCTTATGTTTTTCATCGAAGTCCCACTTTTGGTTCTTGGAAAAACCCTTGTTTTTGTAGGGCCACAATGTTGAACTGGTGCCCTTTGGAGGCAGTGATGAGTCTCGCTGTTCTTGGATAAATCATCTTACGAGTTGTTTGTTACTTTTTGTTCGCCATCTGTAGTATCTTTTTCTTCGTGATGGTTAGTTTGAAAGCTATTTATCCAGCTTCTCATACTTGTTCTAATGATATGAGTTGCAATGGTCCAGCATAAGCTATCGCATTTTTTGCTCTAAGTTGATGTTTCTTAGTCGACTTCTTATTCTTTTTGTATGCTTACTTTTCAGTTGACCTCCTTGCTTTCTGAGATTGGGCTGAATATCCAAGAAGCACATGCCTTTTCAACTACCGATGGTTACTCCTTGGATGTATTTGTTGTTGATAGCTGGTCATCTGAGGTATAAAGCTCTTTCTTGGAATTTCGCCGATTTATGTTAGTTGTCAGCTAGAAACAGGATATATAATGATGCAGGACAATTAAAAACAGTAAATAAAGGAAGATGAAAACTTAGGCATCCTAGTGCCTAATTTAATGAAGTAATGATATCATTATAACAAAACCATGTTCGAAAACAAATATGCTTTGTCAACTACTGAATAGATCGAGTAGAGTCCTTTCAATAGCCTCTTCAAAAGATAATAAAAGGAAAAACATTATCTATATTCTCTAATAGGATAACTCTGAAAATAACCATTAAAAGTACGAATTAAATGAGGATAGTGGTAAAAAAATCAGTATTCTCCCGGATTATATGTGAATTGCTTGTGGGGTCCATAGGGTATTCCTTTCCGTTTCCTATCATTTGTCCTCTACTGAGAAGAACTCGACTCTCACAAGGTAAAACTGTGATCCACCGTGGAAAACATGCATGAACAAAACCATGCTTTGAGAAGAACATCTCGGAGAAATGACTATCTATGTTATGGGATAAGCAATCTCATCTGTCCCAACACTTTCTCAAGATCAAATTTGAGCCCCCAATGATTTGTTTGATCTACCAATACGTGCAATACTATCCACAATATGAATTGGATGCTCTCCAACCATTCGTTGTGCTTCCCCTGTGCTTCGAAAGTTTTTGTGCTTATTCTTTGCCCGAGCTAAAATGAAGGGACTTGGACCGGGAAGATACAATCTTGGTTTTTTGCATTTACTTATGCAAAGTTCTTGTTTATGGTTTTTTCAAGATATAGAAATTGTATTGGAAGCAAAAACAAACAAGGATCGATGTTTGCTCTAATACCAAACTGATGCAGGACGATTAATGAGTATATAAAAGAAGATAGAACCTCAGGCATCCGTTTGTCGTCTCATACTCCCTTCAATTGGGGCCATGAGGCAAGCCATTGGAAGGGGTAGTTCCGCTTTCAGTCTAATTTTGTTCCGTCACAAGCTTCCAGATGCCTAAGGATCCCTAGGCATTTTTGTGCCCAATGTAGTAATGATATCCTTGTATCAAAATCATATACACATCAAATAGATATTTCATCAACTACTGATTAGAATGAGTAGAGTCCTTTAAATAGGCTATTCAAAAGATAATAAAAGGATAAACATGACCTAAATTATTTAATAGGATAACTCTTAAAATAACAACTAAATGTACTAAGTAAAACCTTATCATCTAAAGAGATAAGAATAAAGGGATAAGGATAAATGGATAATGATAACATAAAACACTATCCTCCTGGATCATACACGAATAGCTCGTGGGGCCCATGGGGCATTCCTTTCCTTTCCCTATCACATAACTTGCAAGAAAGTGGGCTATTTGTTTAGTGCTATTCTGTCATTTTACCTCTTTTGGTATAAACTGTAATTTGTTCTATTTTCATAGCTAGTTATGTGAAACTCAAGTCTTCCTAATGTCTCCAAGTCTCTTTGAGGCACTTATTATTGTTGAATAACTTAATATACATTGCTGGACCCATTTCCTTAAGCCTTAAGCTTTTGCGACAATTGACAACTTAACATGGTATCAGAACTCAAGTTGAGAGAGGTCTTGGGTCCGAGTCTCTCCATTTGCAGTTGTTCCTCATTTGCATTCCACTTTCTCCCCTTTGCATTTTGTTTGGCTCTATCTATGAAAATGTGCATCTACACTTGCAAGACGGGTTTGCATGTGAGGGAGGGTGTTGAATAGCTTGATATACATTGTTGGCCCAGTTCCTAATAGCTTGAGCTTTGGGGACAATTGGTAACTTAACAATTGTATATTTCAAGCGAGTTTCTGTAGCAAAGAGAACAATAGAGCATTGGATGTTTAAGCATGGTAATCCTTAGTGGATTTGTCCTCTCTCTCCACCATGGATGTAGGCATTCTGCCAAACCACATACCTTGTGTACTTATGTGAGTGTTTGTCTTTATTTACTGTTTTTTGTGGGTAATTTTTTTTTGACCGGCACATAAAATTTTCATTTATTAGAAATTATAAAGAAAAATGAAATCAAGTACAATAGAAAAGGAAATGCATGAGAGAGCTTTGAAAAATATAAGTTAATTTTCTAGTGCTGCTACTCATAAAAACTCAATCTACCCATCAGCCTCACATTTTTAAAATAAAACAAATCTAGAAAGAAATAAGATGGCAAGATGCCAACTAAATACCACAAAAAGTTAATGCTTGACAACCTAAGGCAATCCACCATAAAGCTTGGTAAGGAAATCCACCATAAAGCTTGGTCACCATCTAACCAGTAACCCTACCCCAGACACCGCAGACGCGGGGGCTTCGTGCACTGGGTACGCCCTTTTTACCAACTGTAGAAGGGTAAAAATATTGGACATATGACACGATTCTCAAAGTGGCACGTGGAACGAAAAAAGTTGTGACAAGGAGAAAAGACCTCTGACCTCGAGAACGTTGACCATTTGACATCGAGGCCGTTGACCTTGAAAACGTGGGCACGGAAAAAATCCTCGAACCGCGAAGACATTTGACCGGCAGATCCGTTGACCGGTTGGGCCATGGCCGGCGAAGACTCAAGACCGGTTGAAGCCATGGGCCGGCAGACCCCATGAACCGCTGCTCCCATGGACCTGCTGGCCTCTTGACCACTAACCCCTGGACACGCTTATTTTCAATAAATAAAGTTAAATAAAAGAACTTTAATTTATTTAATGAAAATAAGGAAGTATCCCCCTTTCGAAAACAATGACATTGCCAGAAAATTGAAATTCCAATCATATCAAAATCTCAACCCCCACTTTTATTTCAAAGGCGGAAAACAACATGGTTTTCTTTAAAGAAAAAGGTCGAAACACCACCTTCATCTACACCTATGAGCCATCCGATCATACCCTCGGACTTAAGAAAATCCAAGGAACAATTACCCGGATTTTTCATCACACAAATCGATACTTTCCGGAAAAGTGATTTTTTCCATAGAATTTTTAGCGAGAGACATGGGCGCACAGGTCATGAAATGACCTGATGGTGCCACAACCTATGCTATCCGAGTCTCCAACAAGAGACGATGGTGTGGGGATCAATTGAGATTCCCCAAAGAACGTGAACACGATGAAGAGAGACGTCGATTCCCTAAAGATTGACCCGGACAATGTGTTCCACCCCTGCCTACTTGGCAGGGCCCGAGGGGAAGCCATTTAGACACTTGGTTGTGATATTGGCAGACTAAGGAGGTCATGACCGTGCTTGATAGCAACAATGGCAAGACCGAGGCGGATCTTGACCACGCCTGTGACGACCCGACTTTTTAAACACCTCAAAATCAATAATGTTTCTCATTAATAACCTCAAAATTAAACAAACAATTTACCAAAAATTACAGTGGCCTTAAAATCCTCAAAATGACAACTATGACTTTTGCAAATAGCATCTCAAGTTAATCCCTCTGAATTCTCCGATTCTAGCCTTTTCCACCAAAAAAATATAAAAAGGCCGGGTAGTATGTGCAGTACAGAGACAATAAACATAGCTCGACGTGAAGATGTGCACAATAATCAACAATAGCAAATCAAAGTGAATCATAAATCATTTGCAGCCTCTTTCCTGGCTCGTATCGGTAACACGCCAAGCACCACCGGGGTCAAATTCGTGTGCTCCCTTTCGGGCCGTATAAAAGTATATTGGATTTCCCTTGTGGATATCAATCATATTTCCTTACTCATTTCTACTCGGTGGGCTTGCACGTATACCAATCTGTTCCATGGCTTTCAACCAAATATTCTCTGTGTCACGGCACAAGATGTGACAATAACTGAACCAATAAACTTAGTTATCAAAAGAGTAAAAATATGAGAGAATTAAAGAACACTCTCTGCAAAGAGATTTAGCTAGGAATGTATTGCACACTACCAGGTACCTTAAATTATGATCATGGTTGTTGAATACTTAAAATATTGGCACCGTGAGCTACATATCAAAATTCCATTGTGATCAAACTCCATCTCATCATCGGATGAACATGTCCACTGCCCCAATGAATTATGTCTCTTTCGGCTCTCTAATTTACTTGCTCCTTTGGCAACTAGATTCCTTGCTACATGGTATATACAGTGTCATTTTATATACTTCCGAACCACTCAAACCAAAAAGCACCGATTCTATTTAAGTCTCTGCCTCATCCTCATATGCCACTACCCCCAACTTATTAGCCATGTGCCTCTAAAATGCATGGAGACACCTAATAAACGTCCACTTGTAAACCCATACTCCATGCCACTAATTGACATCACTCTAAGCCAACCTCATCACACGGTTCACACACAGTGCTAACCAAATGATTTCATTCTTTTTTTTTTCAATCGCACTATAAAAACATGGGATGTTACAACGCCGTTCATTCGGGATTACTGGAGATCTTGAGGCTTGGTGGCTAGGAACAAGGGTTCGTCGCAGAGAGGCACTCGCGGAGTAGCACTTGCAGGACCACTGCGGGTGTCACGAGTGCCACAGCCTGACAGTACGAAAGGAATATATTTGCACACCATTTGTGTGACACGTGTCCAGAGTTTATTAGTCCACTCGGCCCAGAAATAGAGGTCAAGTGGCCTATAAATAGGACATTCTCTGCACATTTTGGGAGGACGATTAGACGGATTCAGAGGGCGATTCTAGATAGAGGTCAAGTGGCCTATAAATAGGACATTCTCCCCACATTTTGGGAGGACGATTAGACGGATTCAGAGGGCGATTCTAGAGACATAAGTATTCTTTCTACAGAGAAGTCGCACTTAATTCTTGCTCTAATTCAGGCGACGAATTTCTGTCAAGAGTTTTTCCTTACTCTTTTGCCTTGTTCTTCCTAAGTCCCTAAATTTTCACTTAGTCCCTTCACTCTAATCGTTCATTATCCTAATCCCTCTCCGATTAATACATGATTAACGAACCTTAGATTTTCATTATTCTTGCACCAAGTATTCCAATAAATAGCAACCCTTCTCAAAACACCAAAGCTGTCCCTGCCAGTGCTTAGAACTTCTAATTCAATACGCTTAAAACTCAACCCACACGCACAGCAAAACCCATTAAACAAAGGACGGTGTGACCTTTTTTTTAACCCTCCCTTTTGTGTAGTTGGATACCTTGTAGGGCCCTTGCTAAGTTGTTTGTGTATTGATATTTGCTCTTTGCATAGTTTAATCTACATCTTATTCATATAGCATTGTTTTTATTTATGTTCAAATTGCCAGATTCTCATATATGTGTATATTCCAATGGTTTGAAGGGAAAGTTGACATTGTTTATCCTCTATCAGTATTTATAACAAACTGCTTGATGCATTTCTCTGGTGGGAAATTTTAGGGACCTGAACAGCTTAAAGAGGTATTGAAGATGGAAATCCCAAAGATTGAGGTAGCTTGTCTACATACTGTTTTTCAGTTAAGAAATTATAATGCATGTATGCAATGCTTACATTGAACTGCACTTCAGAATATATCTAAGACCAGTTCGAATCAAAAGTTCAAATCGCCTGCTGAGGTCTTGAAGATACCTACTGATGGCATTGATGTCTGGGAACTTGATCACAAGCTGTTGAAATTTGACTACTTAATTGCTGGTGGATCATGTAAAGAATTGTAAGTGTCATGCATTGTATGCCATTGATTTGATTGTCTGGTATTGCATGCTCAGTAGTATCTCTTAATTGACTCAGGTATAAAGGTACTTATGGTAGTCAGGATGTGGCCATCAAAGTTCTTACGGCTGAATATCTTAATGCAGACATGCGGAGGGAGTTTGCTCAGGAAGTTTATATATTGAGGTATGTACATATTATGCTGGTAATTCCATTGAACTCTGATTTAGTTTTGAAAGTTGGTAATTTATTTTCCAAGAGTCGTGACACGTTGATTAATAGTGTCTGACTTCTCTTAGATTGAGCTAACTTTCGGGGCCGTAGTTTGTCACTAGTTTTACTATATCGGTCTTAGATTCCATTTAATATTGGATTGATCAGTTTTGTTCTTTGGTTGTACTTGTGAATCTCTCTGTTGGGACCTTAAAAGCCAATAATGTCTGCAATCTAGTTGCCATTGCTTGATTGGTCTAGTTCTAGGATCCACTTGTGAGTACCATGTAATACTGATGTCAGAGACGGGTCAGTACAGATGAAATGCATTCATAAATTCTGTTACAATTCTGAAGAGAGATGTCTGTATATCTTCGAATATTTTGTTCTTTGATACAATTGCAATTACTTTTCCATTTTTTGATTCAAGTTACTTAGAAATTTGAATGCACATGGCACAAAATAGGATAGATTTTGTATTTCCTGCATTCGGAGTAACTACTACCCTACTGGAAAGAGTGACATAGTTGAAAACCAAACATTACTTGTGCAACTGAAGTGAATTAAGTTTATTCTAATTGCATTGTATAATTCACGACCACATGGGATTTAGCGTTTTCCTTGGTTAGGAATGCAAACGAAAAATGCGATTGTTAGGCATCAGCCAAACATTTGATCCACTTAATTGGTTTGACTATGATTCATCCACAACCGTAGTCATTTTAGAAAGTTGGCCTCCAGTTCACAAGCTCGCTTCTCTGAATTCTTAAATTTGCAGAAAAGTACGGCACAAGAATGTTGTGCAGTTTATTGGTGCTTCTACAAAACCTCCTCGCCTATGCATTGTGACAGGTGATTCTAATTGACATATACACAGTTGTTATTTAGGTTGATTTCCTGTTCTTTATTTTATGACTTTTTTAGAGTTTGCCTTGATTATTTTAGTGTCTCTTTGCTTTCCATTGTCAGAGTTCATGTCTCGTGGGAGTGTGTATGACTTCATCCATAAGCAGAAGGGCATTTTCAAGCTGCCAGAAGTACTGAAGGTAGCAATTGATGTCTCAAAGGGAATGAACTACTTGCACCAGAATAAGATAGTCCACCGAGATCTCAAAGCTGCCAATCTTTTGATGGATGAAAATCTTGTAAGAATACCTTCTTTAATTACTTACTCATAATAGCCAAGCAAGATTTTGCCTTCCAATTCCCCGCGCGCGAGAGAGAGAGAGAGAGAGAGAGAGAGAGAGAGAGAGAGAGACGTCATATTCCTGCTCCAACCCAAAAAAGAAAAAAAAAACAATATAAACACAACACATGCACGCAGTGTCTTTTTAAAAAGAAAGGAGTCCTACCTCATTTTATGCACGCAGTGTCTTTTTAAAAAGAAAGGAGTCCTACCTCATTTTATGCCACACCCTACATTATTGTAGCAGTTTAAGTTTTTGCATCCTAACAAGTATTTTTTGCTGGAGACTTATTCAGCCCATATCATACTTCGCATAGCATCATCATGCAATTTCTGATCTTGAATCTGTATCCTAAACTCTTCCCAATAGGTTGTTAAAGTAGCTGATTTTGGTGTTGCTAAAGTGCAAAGCCCATCTGGAGTGATGACTGCAGAAACTGGAACTTACCGTTGGATGGCTCCAGAGGTTAGTTTCCTGTGAATACTAATAAATTCTGACAAATATATTTACTTGACAATTTGCGATGATTGGACCATTTGTTGTGAGTCAGCATTTGAAGTTAAACCTTATTTCCAATCCTATATCCGTGCTGTTGGATTTGATTTGAAGGTCACTGACTAGAATTAAAGTTTTTGTAATAAGGCCATTTAATGCCAGCCTGATATCATGAATCCTAATTGAACCATAACTTAAGCAGATTAACCGGCATCAGACCGTTTTCCTAACTTGTTTGGATGCATGAAGGTTATTGAACACAAGCCGTATGATCGGAAGGCTGATGTTTTCAGCTTTGGAATTGTGCTATGGGAGCTGCTAACAGGAAAGGTTCTATCATGTGGCGACTCAATTCATCTGCTTTTTGTTCTTTTGAAGCTAAAACTTACCATTCATTTTAATATTTCCATGCATTTATCTGTATTTCAATAATGTGACAGCTTCCTTACGACCACTTGAGCCCATTACAAGCGGCAGTTGGCGTGGTTCAAAAGGTATTCCATAAATGCTTACATTTTGATAATCTCAATTGGTATGACTTGAACTGGGTTTCGTTATGGTTTCCCTCTTTTGCATTTATTATTATACATATGCATTGTGGGATGACATTGCCTATCAACTAGT
Source organism: Gaultheria prostrata (assembly GCA_036023075.1). Lineage (NCBI taxonomy): Eukaryota > Viridiplantae > Streptophyta > Magnoliopsida > Ericales > Ericaceae > Gaultheria > Gaultheria prostrata. The sequence continues at coordinate 19,889 of JAXBDA010000052.1, read as the reverse complement.
AAATCAACTCTACGTGGTGTACCTGCAGTTCCTGCACCAATTTTTTTTCCCTTTGATGAATATTTAGCATTTGCGAGCTGCATGGTTTAATTTCGCAAAAGGAAACTCTAGAGGCACTAACTAATGTACTAATAAATGTATATGTGGCATTCTTTTCGTGGATGAGTGCATCCATGTATTGCATCGTGCATTCATGTGGTAGTGACATGTGTACTTATAGTGTAATACTCACTCCGTCCCAAAATATTGGTCCTGCTTTGAAAATCCAACTTTTTAAAGGGACAAAATTATTAATCTTCAAAAGACATGAATTTCCCAAACTACCCTCGTATATGAAATGCAATGATTACGTTTTAGAGTCTCATGTATTTTTTTCCCTCCAATTTTGTATTTGAATTTGAATATGAGAAGAAGGGTAATTAAGGAAATGGCTCAACTTTTCATCATTGATTAGTCAAATGGACAACAATTTTGGGACATCCAAAAATGGAAAGATGGACCAAAATTCCTGGACGGAGGGAGTAGTTTGTAAGTTACTAGCATTGCTCTTTGGCAAAATATCAACCTTTTTTTAGTGCTATTTTCTTAAATGGAGTATCAAATAACGTGTCTGTGATGAGATTGACTCATTTTCTATTGGCGTTGTCTTTTAGGGTTTAAGGCCTACGGTACCAACGAACACTAACCCAAAGGTGGTCGAATTGCTTGAAAGATGTTGGCAGCAAGACCCATCTTCGAGGCCAGAATTTTCTGAAATAACAGAGATCTTGATTCATATGTCAAATGAGGTATGGAAAAGTCGTGGGAAATTTCACTTCAAAAGTTCAACTTATTCTTATCAAGGAACTTGATGTGTGTATCTTAATTATTGGGATAGGTTAACGAAAGAGAGAAGACTGTTAAAAGGAGGACCATTGTAGGAGACACTTCTATAAGCTCTGATAGGTTGGCAGTAAAGCAAGAGAGCGAAGATGGTCGATGATTCGATAATCTTTTTTATCTGAATAACTATGTAGTTTCCTTGTTTATATTTTTCGTTTCGTTTCAATCTAGTCTGTACTTGTGCTTCTTTAATGAGATTGTATATATAGCAATTTTTTTTGGGTTTGCTGTAATGAGTTTTTGCTGGGCTGTGGAGGATGAGTTATCTTCTGATTATATTCTTTCCCCCCAGAATACAGGGTCTTTCAGGTCATGCAAGAGGAAACAGAGATCAGTGCTCTTGGGCCAATGAATCTTTAAACTTGAAGGTACCTATTATTCAGTGCTCTTGGGCCTGTTTGATAAGTGGGATACATCTGCTGATTGAACGTTTTTTAGGAGCTCCAACAGAATTTTTAAAAGTTAACCCACCCTTAAAATTTTTATCTCCAATCTACAAATTTTAAGAATGAAAATACAATATTTACACCCTTTTTACTTTTACTTTTTTTTCGTTGTTATAGTTTGAGCGTTTATTTTATTTTTTTGATCTTTTTGTCACTTTCTATTGCCTATAAATGGTACTTGTTCTTGGAAATTTCACTACCAAAATTTCAGAACTTTTTCTAATCAGATTTTATTTTAATCTCAACATGAGTTTCACTCCTTTTGTCTCTTTTTAAGTGTGTAGCTTTGTAAATCCAACTTATCACCTTTCACATCAACACTTATATCCACTTTTCAAAATTATTCTCTATTTTTACCTATTAAATTTTTAAAATGACAAAATAATAATTGTACAAAGTTTTATCCATTAACTTTTCAAGACAAACACTTATTAAGGAACAGCCTAAAATGAAATACTCGACTATTATTTGGAGACGAGGGGAGTATAAGTGTTCCAAATTTTGATTTTTATATTCCAAATATAAAAATCTCAATTTCCCACTAAAATACTATGAACCACATACAAGATATGTCAAAATTAATTGGAAAGTAGTAATGTGTCGACACCCCAATTTGGAATCTCCGGACATCTTTAAATTTCCCGATGATGAAAAGAACGTCCGGGAAACATCTTGGAACAATACCCTTAAACCGTGGTCGGATGGTTCCCCAATCAAAATGTGCCTCGGAAGGTTGGGAACAATGCTCTTTGTACCCGAAACCCAAGGAAAATCTCTTCAACACAAACTCTACCCTACACCATTTTCTAGTACATTAAAAAACCCTCTTTATCGATATATAATGTCTCAATCCGTTTTGAAATGAGGGAGATATGGGGATTTTACCAAAACGACTCTTTTTTCCGACCACCTGAGGGTAAAATCGTCATAACTTTTGTTGTACAAATTATTTTTGTATCCAAATTACTTGGGTTAGAAAGTAGACTTAACAAGCTTTCCAACGGTACCAACCACGCGCGAAAACGGAGTTCGGTAGCACCCGGGGCGGCCCCGCAAAGTTTGACATGTTAATTGTGTCACACGGTGGAGTTAAGTGTGCCGTACGGTATGAAAAATTAGTTTTTGCCAACTCCACCGCGCGGTGCCATACGGCACGCTTTGCTTATCAAATCAAATTTTGCAGAGCGCCCAGCAGCTTACATTTTTGGCAAGTACGGCATGATTTCATCATGGTTTCTTGTGAGGGTAAAAGGCTAGGGACGTAGCTCACAACTCTTCAGTGGGAATCACGTTTGCGCAAGAGAAGCACGGCACCTCTCGTCTATAAATGAACCAAGCCACACCGGAGTGAAAACAGAGATAGAAACCTCCATGAAAGACTCTCTGAAACTCTCTGAAGAAAACCTCACTCATACCTCAATCCACCATTACTATTACAAATCACTCCCAAAATCCCTTTCCAAACCCACGCCAGTAAACTCAAATCGTCGTACCCGTAACCTCCAGAAGGTGTTTGTTCCAAGAAGTTACGTCCGGAAAGGTAAAATCCTGTTTCAACCAAAGCTCTTAGCTTTGGTAATCTGAGGAGGTTCTTCATACCTCCATTGGACTTGAAAGATTAGTTATTTCAAACCAACAATCATTTCGAATCTCTCGGACGAGTATTACGCGATATTACCTGTTGTCGTGAAATGTCGTCTTCGCAGGGAGGTACATTATTTGCATTTGTAGTCTTCTAAAACAATGATTTTTGGTCAATAAAACCTTTGCTTTTGGAGGAAGATTTTATTTCCCACTTTTTGTCAAAGATCAAAGTTTCAAAAAAATTTAATAACCAGTTGTACCGTGCGGTACAAATACTTCCACCGTGCGGTACATTCATGTGTGCCGTACGACACAATTGGCAAAAAACATTTATCATGCTCTGTTTTCCAACTCTGGTGCTCTGTTTTCTGAAATTCAGTGGTTCTCTTATTACGGTTAACCCCGTTGCTTCCTTTCATTACCATTATGCCCCTTTACTTCTTTTTTTTTTTAATTTTATTATTATTGTCGTGATTATTTATTTGTTATATGATTAAAGTTTTGCAATAAAAAGTTTTCCAAAAATTCCACAAATGTTTAGTAAAGACCGGGGTATCTCTCGGGTGAGCGGGGTGTTTTTTTTTAAACAAAACCTTCTCCGTTCGTAACCTGGCTCCCGAATCCAAAATCTCTATTTTTCCCAGATCAAAAACTTTTTCAGCGGCACGAGAGTCATTATTTTCAAAATGGTTTCTCGGGTACCAAATCTTTTCAAAATAAAATTCCGGGTGGCGACTCTAAATTTCTTTTTCTTTCCTAAAAATTCTTTTTTCCAATACCGCCCTTTTCAAAAAACCAAAAAGTGGCCCGTCCACATAATGATAAAAAAGTAAGAGGTGACAACTATTGATAAATATCAAGGATAAATTGTCATATTCGAAAGAAAGAGAGGTCAATTTGTCTTGGATTATTATAGACATAAATGATTAAAAATTAAATTTTGTAGAGTTTGCTGGAGTGCGGTAACTAACTACTCTTCAAAGAATGTAGAAAGGTAACAAAGTACAATTTTGAATATAAATTTTGTAAATTTTACTGGAGATGGTCTAGGGTAGGATTATGATTGAGATTCGTATTGAGCAGAATTAATTGTAAGGTTGTTAGTTAATCCTGCATGTTGGTTTTGCATGGAATTGTATATTGGAATGTTAATATCATGTTTGTTAAGTATCGGATTAGATTATAATGTTTCATACCCTCAACAAATGCAAATTTATGACACTGGTATAATTACTCCCTTTGTCCCTAAATAATAGTAGAGTATTCTATCCAATCCATTTTGACATTACCAAACAACACATTAGAGCATCCACCGGAATCTTAATCTAATCCCACCACCTATCACACCCGAATAGGGCCGCTCTCCTAATCACAAGGAGTTTTTTAGTGCCGAGCAGCACCATCCTACGTGGTGTCTGAGCCCACATCTCGGCCGTCCAAAACACATTTGAACGAAAAGAGGAGAGAGAGTGGGATAAATCTGGGCTATTCAAAACACTTTTGGATAGCTGGATGTACGCACACGGACACCAAGTGATGCCCACTCGACATACAAAAAAATTTCCCTAATCACACATCGGTGGTTGCTCGTTCCAATGCAACTGACTTAAGGATTTTGTAGTTTTGTCTTATTTCAAAAAAAAATTTGTATTTGTTAATTTTGTGTCAACTTTTAATGATTCTAGGTTCGCCTCGACGAGAGTAATCAAAATTGGATAAAAGTCATAATTTTATCAAATTCTAATTACTCTCGTCGAGAAGAACCTAGAATCATCAAAAAATTGATACAAAACTAACAAACATCAAAAAAAAGTTATATAAAAACATACCGGAGCGGGCAGCAGTTTTGTGGTTGGAATCACATCTACGAGGCGGAAAGATTCCCCGCGGCGATGCTCAAAAAATATTTCTAGAAGAGGACACTTTACCCTGCCAAATGGCCAAGATGTTTCCAAGCAACTGCCTCGAAACTTTTGGATTGCATTTCATTCCACATTTCTTTCAGACTTTCGATCGTAGTTTGATTCTGCAAATGACATGAATTCCATTTTGTGGGAATCTTGTCATCTTGGAACATTTTTTAGTGTTGAAAAACAGAAGATGTGCCTAAAAAAGTTAGCCTTTAATGGAAATGATTTTGGACTTCCTTCTTATCTTTTTGCACACATTTTTTTAATTACTTTTCATGTAAAATTATCAAGTTATTCTTACTTCTTAAATCACTTTTAAAGTATAAAGGGCATACTTGTAAAAGGGAAGTGTAAACTCCAAAAGTTGCCCAGGTGGTTTTGGTCTTAGACTTAGGGTTTGCTCTCTCTTAAAATGAGGTAATGTTCAATTCTATTTCCCAGCAACTCTTGAGGCTACCTCATTTCACTTGTAAGCGTCAAAAGGGCTATGAAAGGGGCTTTAGGAATGAGTACGAGGTGCACAGAAACTGACCTGGGACACCCTGCATTATCCAAAGAGAAGTGTAAGTGCAAAAAATCAATTTCTTTTATTAGTATCCCATAAAGAGTCTTTGAGTGGTAGAGTTGCATTAACCCCCAAATCCTAAATTAGAACCAAATATTGCATGTAAGAAGTTCGTGTTAACTGCTAATCCACTTATTTGTCTACGGTAGCCTTCTTTATAGCAACAATGCGCTTACGCGTACGCATGTCCGCGTATGTAACATGCACGGAAGGTGCATCTCAACAGTCTAAAAGCATTTTCGACGGTCCGGATGTTAAAACACTCTTTGGCCGGTAACATCCTGACTGTCCAAGAGCATTTTTGACGATTGAGATGCACCGTCCGTGGAACATGCACGGAAGGTGCATCTCAACCGTCCAAAAACATTTTTGACGATTGAGATGCACCGTCTGTGGACTTGCGTGCGCGAAGTAATTTTGTTATTGCAAAGATTTCAATAAACCATTACATGGCTCGACCTCATGGTAAATTTTCCTACACCTTTGTGGCAATGGAGTAGGAAGCTGTCACCATTTATGTGGTAGTAAGTTCACATAAAACTCTTTGCTTGTGTTTACAAGAAAATTGTGGAAGCTGTTTATGCATCAGGTTTTCCATCTCTAAACTCGACTTGCTTCCTCTTTATCTCAAGTGCTTCTTCTTCTTTTTTTCCCTTATAACCAGGTGTTCACGCCAGTTTGCGTCAACCTCGACTAAGCTCATTGTTCATTAGCGAGACTCCATTTAAAGTTAGAACAAAGCTTCATATGAATCAGCACTGCTACATATACAAAAAATATACCAAGAATTTGAAAATTAATGGCCCAGATTCACTTGAAATAAATCTGGATAATTGATTTACACATTCTGAGTCAATTCTGGATACCCAGGTACCCTTTCTGGGTTCCAGGTACCCTTTTTGGGTATCAAGACTTTCTGTAACCAACAAGACCTACATAACCCAATATTTTTGGGAACATATAGCAGATTTACACTACTTGTTGTGTAATCATCTTTTCATGAAAAACTCATGGAAGCTCTTCAAGGGCGAGCATTTCAAAATGAAAATTTATCCTAAATCCTACCCCATTGTAGGTCTTTCCATACTTTCAAGTTTCAAACAACATACTCCCTCCATTCCCAAACAAAAGTAGAGTATTCCATTTTAGGCTTTCCCGTAATAAATATGTGTTTTGAAAAGTAATGGTAAAAATTTGTACAATTATTATTTTGCCCTTTTGGAAAGTTAATGGGTAAAAAAGTGGAGGATAATTTTGAAAAGTGAAAGTAAAAGTTGGCGATTTGGGGTACGGCCACTACGTCCCCGTAGTGACCTCAATTGTGGGCCCTATGAAATTTTAATCTGCGATCGGAACCGTATAATTTGTTGGGAATGTTGAGTAGATCATTCATAGAAAAAATTAAATTAATTGGATATTGGTAGCCATATGTTCGGATACCATTTATATGGATGGCCAATATCATTTGGAGAATACACTGTAAGACAAATTTGTCTCAATTGTGTTTCTACCAATCTCCGATGATCATAATTTTTAGTACTCATAGTGCACTCATTATTCTTGAAAAAATGAACGGTTCCGATCGCAAATAAAAAATTTCATAGGGTCCACAATTGAGGTCACTACAGGGACGTAGTGATTTGACTCACTACGGGATCCTCATGTCCAAAAGTTGGGCATCCAATTTAAGTTGGCCTCTCTCTCTAACTTCTTCACTACCACCTTTCTCTGATTTTCTCTTTTTCTCCTTGTACAAAAATCGATCGGCGATAATTCTAGTTGGATGAGTCCAAATTTGTTCACCCTCGCCCAAAGAGGGTGAACAAAACCGTCCTAGCTCCGGTGCCGACGTCTATGATCGGAATAGTTCATGTTGTTCAGAAAGATTTTCTAGGAGGGCATGCAAAAATTCAGCTAAATCCAACGGTGAAAAGTGATTGAGGTTTGAGCTCAAAAACCTAGATTTTTCTTCTTTAGGTTTAAAGAACAAAAAATAGACATTTTAAGCTCAAAACTCAACCACTTTCTGCAGTCCGATTTAGCTGATTTTTTGCATGCCCTCCTAGAAAATCGCTCCAAACAACATGAACGGTTCCGATCATTGACGTCGGGACCGGAGTTAAGAGGGTTTTGTTCACCCTCTTTGGGCGAGGGTGAACAAATTTGGACTCCTAGTTGGATGGCGGCAGAGGAGCAGGGGGCTTCTGCCGGTGTTATGGATCTTGACGTACGGGATTTCCTGACTGTTTATGGGGGCCGAAATGGCTGTATCCTCGGCGGTCGGCGATGGAGCTCTTGGATGGTGACGGGATCAATGTTGGAATAGTTTTTCTGGTTTCCTTTCTCTCGCTCTTTCTCTTCTCTGTTTTTTCGCCCCCTCGCCTATGTTATTATGGGTCCTTTGCTTTTGTTTCCATTCTTGTTGCTCGATTTTCCATCCATCAAGTGTATCTCCAGCTGGTTTTCTGTTGGAATCTCCGGTTTTGGCTTAACGGCAAGGTGATGCTACGGTGGTAGTGGTAATTGTTGTGGTCTCTCGCCACGGACACTATTCGGGTATCCATGGTTCTTGTTTAACGGTTGTGGGAGCTTCCGAGGCAGTCTTGGGTTGGTTTTGACCGTTCAGTTTTCTCTCTTATGCTTGGGTGAATCGGTGGAGGTTTCGTGTTTTCGGAGGTGGTGGCGAGCTGACGGTGGTGGTGGTGATTGCGGTTGCCAGTAGCAGGGTGGGCGACGATGGGGGATGTTTTGCATTTTGATGTAGGCTAGGTTTAGGGTTTTCTTTTGGTGAGCTTGGCCCACTTGTTTGGGGTAGGTTCCTCTTTTATGAGTTTTATTGTTAGATCAGGGCTGGTGTATTATATTTGTTCTATCTGGGTACTTTAGGCCCTTAAATGTATTGGACTTTGCTCTACGTTATTTTTTCCAACCTTTGGTTGGAATTCCCTTTCCCATAATAAAATGTTTTTATTGCCAATAAAAAAAAAAGTTGATATGAGAGGTGTAAAGTGGAGGTAAAAGTTGATATGAAATGTGTAATGATAATATTTCTTTAATAAGTTGAATTTATAGAACAACATATGTAAAAAGGGACGGAGGGAGTATTTTATTGCACCCCCAGGCCCTGTTTGGATGCCGGATTTGGCACACACCCGGATTTGTAATCCTGGTCCCACATTAACACCCCGTTTGGCTGCAATTTCGTCCCCTTTCCTCCCCTGGATTTGTGGTACTGTTGGGAGTCCATCTCCGGCTTGACCCTCGTTAGCCAACGACGGCCTCCACCCTATTGTTAGCTAATCCGGCTGGATTTGGGTGTTTTTGTTCCTATTTTACCCCTCCAAATCCGGGTGATTTGGGTGGGTTTTGCACGTGTATGAAGTGGGTTTTGGGTTTGCAGAGAGAGAGAGAGAGGTACCTGTAACAATCGTCGCCAGAGTTGCTGGGTTTGTTCAATTTTGATTAGAGTTTGTGGGTTTGTTTGATCTGTATGATGGCGAGGAGGTCGATTTCTCGAACAGTGGTGGCGGAGACCACCCTCTTCTTCGGCTGGAGTTGCCGGACTTGTTGGGTCTCTAGAATTAAGGAAGAAGATGAAGGGTTTTTCCTCAAAGGGTTTTTATCTTGTGTGGGCAAAACTTATGCCACTTAAATTTTTTCTCACCCATAATTTGACACCTGTAATTGTCAATTTCTTTGACCAATAACTTTGCCTTTTTTTTGTTAGGTGTCCCACACCTGATTGTAACACTCCTATAAATTACTCCAATATGCCCCACAACTGGATGCAATCACGGAAAAAAAGAAGAAGCAAGTTTTGATTCGAAAATGAATTAATGTATTATAAATTAATTTTTATACTATAAATTTTAATTTATAAATTAAATATAATTAAATTTGCAGCTTACTTATTTATTGTGTATTTATTTTTATTATATGTAATTATTTTGTTTTTATTCTAATTGTAATGATATTGAACCAATTTGTCAATTAAAATGATAAAGTAGGAGCAATTAAGTATTTATTATCTATTTTTGTATTTATTTTGTATTTATTGTAATTATAGTGAAATTAATTTATATTATTTATTTAAATAACAAATTGGGGGCAATTAAGTCATTTGTCCTCTTATCCTACCAAATTCACCCTCCAAATCCCCCTTCTCAAAATACCATCCAAACACCTTACATCCAAATCCACTCTTCTTAGGAGGTGGGGCCACCCTCATTACAAATCCACCATCATTACAAATTCACCCTCTGATCCGCCCTCATTACAAATCCACACAAATCATCTCCGGCATCCAAACGGGGCGCCAATGTCCTCATAAGGAACATGAATGACTACAGAAAAAAAATGTTAACAAATTTGACTAAACTTACGACTTTAAGTCTTTGACTAAGCTTAACAAATTTGATATTCTTCTCCCTCCATCCAAAAAACAATTGTCCATATTTCACCATTACGACTTTTTTTTATATATATATTTTGTACTTTCTAATATTTTTCATAACTTTTGGTGTAATGGAACTAAGTGAAAACTTTCAAAGATCCATATTGTATATAAAAACTAAAATAAAATATAGGTATTTTTTGAAAAGGCCAAGTAGTGAAATATGGACAATTGAGTAGCTCAAAAAGCCCAAATAGCACTTGTTTTCACTAATGTCAAAGTAATTCTTCTCACATATATAGATCAATTAAAAATCTCAAAAAGTTTAAATAGCATAAATAATTTGACTTTCGTCTTTACCTCAATAACAAAAAAGTTAAGAGAAACGATATGTAATTTGGAGACGGATGGAGTATTATTCTTTTTGTCTTGATCTTTCTAAACTCCCTTGAGAAATTGTTATATTTAATTTCGGTATGCATGTTGATTAAAAAGAAAAATGTAAGCAAAAGACCTACTACATAAAAAAATTAGGACTTGCTCAGTTGCCCACTCTCGTACATTATCATAAGGGTGTTAAGGGGTCAATCTTCGCCAAAAGCAAGATTGATTATTTTTTCCTTTAAATGGGGGTTATTTGTTTATCAATAATCCAAAAAAAAATTGATGCAAAATTGATAAATGCGAATTTTTTTAATAAAAAAAATTAATATGACTGAATTATTTAGCCAAAACACCTCTTAGTATGGTTGTAGATTTATGTCCCGTCCTTGATGTAATTCAGATACTTATATTTTCTAATGCTTCTAACAAGAAAAAAGACTTATTAATTAATTTAACAAGATACGTTCATGTAAATACAATTATATTCTAGCTAGCTGTACTTGAGCTTCAACTAAAATCGAGCGCAATTTGTTACTGAATGAGCTTCGATTCACGCCTTCAACCAAGTTAATGAGCTGCGCTTGAGCCAACCCAAGCCGAATATCAACTCGAGTCTCGAGTTACCCGCAAGCATTCAATTCATTTGAGCCCTAAACACAGGATAATCTTCCATATTTGGGTCATTTCTTTTCGAAACATCAGTGCATTTTTAAGGAACAAACAAATGAACAGTGTAGTATAGTAATAATGTTCTGGCTAAGAAATTGTAGTATGTTATAATTTTGATATGCATGTTGCTTCAAAAATTGTAACTAGAAGACCTATTAAATTAACAGAATAACTCTACATAAATACCATTATATTCTAACTCGCTCGTTAGTCTTACCGAGCTGAGTTTCAACCAATTTGAACTCAATTCACCACTAAGGTGTTCCACAAACTAACTTAAACTGAAGAAGCTTGTGAAGAGTGAAATTGAGTTGCTAGTTTATAAGAGAGCTCTGATCTATTTCGTAAAGCATAATAAGTCAATTTTGAGTTTAAGTCAACTTTATAGAACAACTAGCTTAGAGATCAATCATTACCTCCACGAGCTGAGCTTGTGCAAGCCCAAGCAGGATCTCAACTCCAAACTTGATCAGCTGCTTTTGAACAATCAGTTATTCAGTACTCCCTCCGTCTCTTTTATAGTGTAGACATTTCCATTTTGGGTCGTCTCTTAATAAGTGTGTGTTTTGAAAAGTTAGTGGGTACATTTCCTATTTTGCCCCTAAAAGTAGATTCATTTTTGAAAAGTTAGTGAATATTATTATATTGATAAGGGTAAGTAGTAAAAAGTAGATGTAAAAGTTGATGTGAGAAAAAATAAGTTTGAATTACAAGGTAACATACTTAAAAAGGGATGGATGGAGCATTTTTTTTTCTTCCTTCTTTTTTTTAACTCGAAAGATTTAGATCCTTTATTCCAAAATATTAGTGATATTTGTTTTTTGAGGGGAGGAAGAAAGTAATTATAATTAACCCACTTAACTAGTCGTGCTAACAAGTGGGGGCAAGAGAATTCTTTTAAGATACACAAAATTAAACTTCTCGATAGGGGAAGTCAGCCCACGACGCAGGCCCAAAAGCCTCACTCATCCTTCGGACGAGCCTAACGACATAAAATAGTCGGCCCGATTTCATGATTAAAATGGAATTAGAAACCTTGTCATGCAAGGTTGCAGTACTAGTGCGAAATCTGGGCTGTCCAAAGTTTTCTGACATATTCCAAATTTCAAAATATTATGTCACATGTGCGATGCTTATCTTATTTGTATGATAATTTGGACAGGACAATACTTTGGAGAGCCAAACTTGTGCACTACTACCCTATAGTAAACTCCTGCGCTACAAAGATCTCTGAGTTCGATTAAAATTGGGCCAAATTTGTTGATCAGTGACATATTCAAGGAATCAAAAATTGAATAATGAAATTTATCAGTAGGGACGAAGGCAGGAATTTCACTACGCAAAGGCGAGCCTATATAATTCATAGGAAAATTTTTAAATTTTTTTTTCCTATTGTAGTTTGATTCTTGAAGGGGGACCACCCTACTAGCACCCTGCCTCCATTCTTATTTACCGGTGCCAAAATGCCCCTCTAATAATGTTTTTTTTTTTGCTCGAAGTAAGTAATGTTCTGGAAAGTTCACATTAAAAAATGTTTTTGGTACTGATTTGTCTTCGTGACATTAAAATATGGGACTGGGGATAGTGATTTCTTCTTCTTTATCTTGACTCGTGGTGGTTTCAACGGCTTATTAGCAACCCTACATGTTTTTCTTTGGACAAAATTGGACGGTTTCGATTTCCGACATTCCAACATTTTTATCTCCACGCAAACATAGCCAAACACAACACAATAACCCCTCTCTCTCACACACAGACACACACATGGTCCCCACCCTAAACCACCCTCTTCTTCTTTTTTTTACTTAAAACTGCGTAAAATGTTCGAACCGACTTACTCGCACCTCCATTCACCTTTCAAGTCCGCTCAAAAGCAGACCATTCACACTGAGGTATGAGATTCTCGAGAGATCTCTCTTTTACGGTATGCACATTGATTCTGCTTTCAAGTCCAGACCATTCACACTGAGATAGGAGATTCATGAGAGAGATCTTTTTTATGGTATGCACCTCGATTCTCCTTTCAAGTCTGGGCAAAAACAGACTATTCATATCGAAGTAGGAGATTCACGAGAAATCTCTCTTTTACGGCATGGCCGCCAACTTTTAAACTCATAATGCCTAAATTTACGGCTCAATCCGGATCTCTGTTGCAGCTTGAGCTACCAGTCGAGTTACAGCTCATCATCGAAAACCCTTTTTTGCACTGTCTGTTACCAACTCCAACCCACGCCATCCCCCTCCCTCTCTGCCACTAATGCCGGTGCTTTAAACAAACCAAAAACCGAACAGTGTTTCAGTTACGTCTATACTCAAAACCCTAAAAAAAAAAAAAAACCAACCTACTTTACCACATTACTTGATTGATTAACTTTCCATTCCAAGAATCTCATCTAGATTTCTCTATCTTCTCTGCTAACTATTTCTTCAACTTATCAAATGGACAAACTGAGAAAAACCATCGATCCCAACAAATCACCGGAAGAACGTCACATCCTCCTGCACCAACAAGACGATCCAATGGCCCAGAGCGACCGGAAACCAGGAGAAGTGGTCATAAAAATCAACGGCCAAGATTCTCCTTTGAAACAGACGGAGCTCGCCTCGTCTAAGTCGCCGTCGCCGTCACAGTCACAGACGTCGTCTCCGGCGCAGTCGAATCCGAACGGGAGCCCGGGTTTTAGTCGAGTGTGGCGAGACGAGAGCTACGATTTCTCCAAAGATGCAATCAAGGTGGCGCGCGAGTTCGAGTTCGCCGACTCGCCGATTTCTCGCCACGATTTGTCGCGAATCGTGGAGAGTCCCACTCCGAGTTACACGCCGAGAGGCGGCGACGCTAGCGAACGCAACCCTAATAATGTTCCTGAAATGGTTCACCGCCGGTCCAATTTTAGCGGCGGCGCCACTGCAGGCGGCGGAGATGAGGTGTTGGTTTGCACTTCCAACTCGTTAGGGCGAAAGTCGAGCTTATTGATGACAAAGACTAAATCGAGATTAATGGACCCACCAGAGCAAGATAACAGATCACAGAGGATGGTAAAGTCTGGATTTTTAGGTCGAGGTAGTGAAGTTGACGATGATGACCCTTTCTTAGACGATGATTTACCAGAAGAGTATAAAAGGATAAAGTTCAATACATTCTCTGTTATTCAATTGGTGAGCTTGATATTGATTATTGCTGCATTAGCTTGTACTTTAACTATTAATATGTTGAGTAAAAAGAAGTTGTTTCAACTTGAGTTGTGGAAATGGGAAGTGATGGTATTGGTTCTGATCTCGGGTCGGTTAGTATCTGGTTGGGTGATTCGGGGGGTTGTGTTTTTCATCGAGAGGAATTTTTTGTTGCGAAAACGGGTTTTGTATTTCGTTTATGGTGTAAGGAATGCTGTTCAGAATTGCATATGGTTGGGTTTAGTTTTGATTGCTTGGCAATGTATTTTTGATAAGAAGGTTGAGAGTCTGACTGATGGGCAAGTTTTGCCTTTTGTGAATAGGGTTTGGGTGTGTCTTCTGGTGGGTACTGTGATATGGCTTTTGAAAACCCTTCTTGTTAAGGTTCTTGCTTCTTCTTTCCATGTAAGCACGTTTTTCGAGCGGATTCAGGAATCCCTGTTTAATCAGTATGTGATTGAGACACTCTCGGGTCAACCGTTGATGGAGATTAAGCATGAGCAAGAGGAGGAGGAGAAGGTAATGGCTGAAGTTGAGAAACTTCAGAGTGCAGGGGCAAATATTCCGGCTGATTTGAAGGCTACTATTTTTCCAAGGATTGGGAGAGTGATAGGGAGTGGGAGACACCAGAAGAGCCCTAAGACCCCCAAGAGTGCAAAGGGTACGCCGAGATTTACTACTAGTGATGGTAAATCGCAGAAGTTGGATGAGGGTATCACGATTGATCACTTGCATAGATTGAACCAGAAGAATGTTTCGGCTTGGAATATGAAGAGGTTGATGAATACAGTTCGGAAAGGGGTGTTTTCGACTTTGGATGAGCAAATCCAGGATTCAAATGGAGAGGACGAGGCTGCGGTGCAGATCACAAGCGAATTCCAGGCGAAAGCTGCAGCAAAGAAGATATTCTACAATGTGGCTAAGCCAGGGTCCAAGTAAGCTTCTTACTCCCATGACCAATTGATTGAATTGAGGCTTTTATTTGTAAATGTACTCGTATAGTACAGGAACATAAAATGCACTGCTCGAAAAGCAAATTCAATTGTTTTGTACCTGCATTTTGTGTGCATGAGAAGGATCTTACCATTTGGTTGAACAGAGCAAAAGACTATTCTGACAGAAATATATAATCTATTTGTATTTCTTAATGTTCAGGATTTATGTGACATGTCTGAATAGTTTTCCTTATTATCATCAGATACATCACCCAGGAGGATCTTATGCGATTTTTGAGAGAGGATGAGGCTTTGAAGACCATGCGTCTCTTCGAAGGAGCATGTGAAGGCAAGGGAATCAGCAAGCGAGCTCTGAAGAATTGGGTGGTAAATTTTATGTTCATTTTGTGTTGTTCTCTTCTTTTTGCTCGTAATTTTGAAATTGAAATACTTTTGCATCGTCGATGCTTCTGTGTTGTTCTTGGATGAAATTTTTAGTCAGGATCTTCTTTTGATATAGAATGTTACGTCTCTTTTTGGAGTTGTCATTGATGAATCTGGGACCGCGGGGACCTGTTCTTGTATTTTTTCCCAGGTCACTGCATTCAGAGAACGGAGGGCGCTGGCGTTGTCCCTCAATGATACGAAAACAGCTGTGAACAAACTCCACCATATGTTGAATGCTGCCGTAGGAATCCTCCTATTTGTTATCTGGCTTCTTATACTCAAAATTGCGAGTTCCCATATCTTTGTCTTGGTAGGCTCCCAGATGCTCTTGGTGGCGTTTATGTTCGGCAACACATGCAAGACAACCTTTGAGGCAATTATCTTCTTGTTTGTAATGCACCCATTTGATGTGGGCGATCGCTGTGAAGTGGATGGAGTTCAGGTAATCACATCTTCCTTTGTGTGCATTTTTCTTTTGTATACCAGTGATGTTACTCGTCGGTGTGTTAGCATTTAAACATGTGTTTGTATGGATATTTGCGAATGTAAATTCCTGTTGCTTGTCTCAGATGGTGGTTGAAGAGATGAATATACTGACAACTGTTTTCTTGAGGTATGATAATCAAAAGATCACTTATCCGAATAGCATTCTAGCTACAAAGCCCATTGGCAATTACTACCGTAGTCCGGATATGGGAGATGCAATCGATTTCTGTATCCATATTGCAACTCCCGTGGAAAAGATTGCTCTGATGAAAGAGAGAATAACAAGGTATTGACATGCTCACCATTTTCTTGTAAACTTGTTCTCCCTTCTCATTCTAGGCATCATATCTTTAGTAGAGTTATTTTTGATACGTTAGCGAATGCCATATGCATACTAGCAAGCAGTGATCGAATAACTGAAGATTCTGATTTAGTGGACTTGTCCCATATATGTCCATCTCTCTTTTCTAGCTTTCGAGTTCTTCTATTAGAGATAAACCAGACTGTCAAACGATTTGACTTAGAGAAGGGAAAGTCGTCTAAAGACTTGGAAACCCAAAAAGATGTTGGCTTTTTAGACATCTCTAAAAGGGAAGTCTTAATTCGCCATTTGTCAGTGATGGCTTCTTTTCTGTCGCATTCCCTTGTGTCATAGAATTGATAGAATTGATTCCCAATTCACAATCTGTCTAATTTTTTTTTCCTGTTACGGCTGCTGCAATTATAGGTACATCGAAAACAAGAGCGACCATTGGTACCCGGCTCCAATGGTAGTCCTGAGGGATGTGGAGGACATGAATAGGCTGAAAATATCGGTATGGCTCTCCCATAGAATGAATCATCAAGACATGGGGGAGAAATGGGCAAGGAGAGCTCTTTTGGTTGAGGAGATGATCAAAATATTCAGAGACCTCGATATTGAATACCGCATGTTGCCTCTTGACGTGAATGTCCGAAACATACCAGCCGTGGGTTCGAACAGACTCCCCTCCAATTGGACTACGTGCGCAAACTGATCAGATATGAAGGACAAGAGCTACTATTGGCTCGTTTCAACCCCTTGTATTTAAAAGCCATTTGTGAAGAGCCTTTACTTTGACAACGGGAGAGTATGACAATATACTAAGGAAACCGGTCTTTTCTCTACTTGTATTCAGTTTTTATGAATACTTAGGAAGAGGGTAAGAAAGAAAAAACTTGTTTTCCACCCAGGACACAGAACTCCTTCTGTAAGATCAATAGTCTGTATCTTTGTATTTTCGCTATACAGTTTTACGTGATATCACGATAGTTCTAGATTATGAATTCATAGAGTTTGTTATTTGCAAAGCCGATGTACCCGGGGGAGGGAGGTATCAGAACAGGTAAGATCTACACCCAAGATTTGGGAATTTTTAGGTGGTCATGCGGACACGTTTGTGACACTGATGTGCAAAAGGGGGTGCTTTTTGATGTTGAATGTTGACTTTTGCACATGCAGTTTCAAATTTGATATCGTTATGGATGTGATAGTTTATGAGCAAATAATTTTGCTGCTTACCTTTGTTTGTTCGATGGAAGTTTTATATTGTTGATGAAAGTAACAGGTGGCTCGAGGTCTTAATCATCGTAACCATTAGAATGGAGAAATTGAATAAAGAAATATGAATAGCAGATTAGGTTTTGAAAATTTGCATGTTGGTTTGTGTGATGATGATGCAAGTCACGCATCTGTAGTTTTATTTAATTCTCAAATTGCATGCATATTTGCTAGGGAAACTCCCTCGTTGTCATTGTTTATCGGTACATCTTTCTGACTTTTTATTGTTAGCTCTTGCGGTTGATGCTATTGTTCACCCACTTATCATGTTCAATGCATTAGATTTGTGATCTTGCGTATTCCGTCCCAAATTTCTTTTTCACTTACACTATTTACAGCACTTCAAAAAATTATTTATATTTTCAAATGCATAATGCTATATATATATATATATATATGGGCGGTTCAGTGGACACAACGAATAACACAATATTTGACACAATTTTTTTTTTGAGCCCCACGCGAATGATCGGAACCATACAATTTGTTAAAAATATGTTTTTAAGATTGTCTGTAAAAAATCAACTCATTTGAATATCGGTATGACCTTGATCGGTTCATTCAATTGATTCCTGTCAGATTTTACAGGATAAATTTGAATGAACTTATCAAACCTTTACCGATATCCAAATGAGTTGATTTTTTACAGGAACTCTTACAAACATGTTTTAAACAACTTGAACGGCTCTGATTGTTAGCGTGGGGCTTCAATTACTGTTGTGTCAAATGTTGTGTTATTCATTGTGTCTACGGAACCGGCCCGATATATATATTCAATATGGATCTAGTTTGATAGCTCTCCATGGGCTCTGTTAAACAAAGTTTTCAAAATTGTAAAAAACATTATAAATTGAAAGATATAAACAATTGAAAAATAGCACGCATACCCGTAATTGGAAAACAAATTTGAGACGGAGGGAGTAATATCTATATTAGTGTGAAATTTCTCATGGTCACTATTTGTCGATATATCTATCTAACTTTTCATTGTTAATTAACGCTTTCGATTGAGGCCATTGTCAGACTTATTATGGTGTTCAAGAATTATATTTGTGATTTGTTGAATAGGTAAGTTTGCTATAATACCCCCAAAAAAATAAAAAAGATGTTGGTGAGAGTTTTCCTTGCGATGGCCTATGAGAGGGGGGGGGGGGGGGGGGGGATATTAACGGTGGTGCACCTCCTTGAGCCTTGATCCTACCATCAGAAAACACTCGTTAGTGTTACTTGGGCCTCTTGCCCAGGGACACTCCAACGATCAAGTTAGTCTCAAGGAGAGTGCAAAGAGTATTTTAGATATCAGATTGTGTGTGTACCTCTAGGGTTTATCCTTCGGTACTTATTGGCCTCCATGTACTTGCGCTCCAAGTCTCGTGACGTCATACTGTTAAGGTCACGTGACCCGTCCACAAACATGTTGCCACGTTGCCCTCGAGAAGCTTCCTCGTGCCTCGTGGCCCTCGTCACATGCATATATAACCGCCTAACGGGCTCTTCGGGGTAGCTTTTAGGTCGGGTTTCAATAGAATCAATACCCGCCCCGATACCATCGTACCCATATCCTGCTGCTTCATCCGGATTTGCTTGATCTTTGTTTTAAGGCACATTACTTGATTTTTGTTCTTTTTGTTGTTGAGAGTTCTAACTTTTTTATTTTGAACAGTCAATTCATATCATGAATAGTCATACAACAAAGATTACATCACAGAATATAAGAATGAACCAAAACTACCAAAATCTAAGACCAAGCTACGAAAAAGCACACAGATTTCTAAGCTCACAAACACGTGACAAAATCTAAAAAAACTACGTATAGAAAGTAGAATGGCCAAAATCGGATTCAAGCGCCTGCCGAGGCAGACCACCACTAGATGTCAGCGCAGAGTCCGTCCTCGATTTAGTAGTAGAGGATCCCAAACGGACACCCAGCTCAAACCATTAAGCATAAAACTCTGATGAAATCTGTAACAGAACACTCCATGCAGGAAGCAAAGCTTTATATATGCTTACGTCCTTCAATTGCGTTGTTGAAAAGGTAGCCCGAAGCGTAGGGCTCATGTAGGTAGTAGCATGGTAACCCGGCATAGCCGGAGTCGATTTCCACAAGGACCGAATGGGTTCGGCATGAGTTTGATGTGCGGTGAGATTGTGGCGTTAAGACGGCCAACTCTTTTATAGTGAATTTGTTTGGTGGAATCTCTCTTTACCTCCTAACTTAATTAAAATGGAATTTGACTAGAAAATTAACGGAGGCTTGGCTAGGGGTTCAAACCTCCCATGACTTAGCTTATTTCACGTTTCTCAATGAGAACTCAAATGAGAGTCGATGTACATCGCTCACATTTGGAATATTTGACAATGAAAATCAAGTTTGACATAAGATGGGGTTTGGTAATGGAAAACAATCTCATTGAGGAATTTTATCAAACACCTAGAGT